>JBBPDB010000083.1:22307643-22326930 GCA_037974465.1 Brachypetersius altus
TGAAAAAAGGCTGAGTAAATCATGGAATTATGGAATTTGTCATTTTTACGTGGCAGTCTCGGGATGACACATATCCACATACCTAAGGAAATCACTGATCCACTCACAAAAAACTCTTGGTAAATATCAAGCCAGCCATGAGAAAGTTCCACAAGAAGAAAAAAAACACCGGAATCAAAAGCAAGTTTATAATAAAGCTGAACATATTTTAAATTTTTTGAGGAATGCTTTGCGAATCCAGCACATTTTCTATTTATATGTGACTCACTGAATTGACTTGATTCCGGTGTGAAAATCAAACCCAAATAAACAAGTATTACATTACACCTTAACACCTTCACTTTAAACTTTAACCATGTTTGTTTGTGTCATTTCAGGCATGATTTACAATATCAGACCATTTTAAAAGAATGTTTTTTTTATTATTATTTTAGGACACAACTTTTACTTGATTCTGGAAGGTTTCTTTTTTTCCATTTTGATTACATCACCAGGTACCACCGAGCACAGAAAAAAATTAACGATCAAGTTTCATCCCACTCCCACCAGCTCCACTGAAAGAAATATTTCTGATTCACGTAGACTTTCTTGCCTTTCAGGTGACTTCCAATTGTGTTGATGTCATTTTTGTTATTCAAAAATCACCTTTGAATCAAGTCAATTCGATGTCTCACATTTCCTCAGAGCAGTTTTATGCCACATTCTCTATATATAATGTTACATTACTTCAATATTCAGTGTGGGCTTTCCAAAAGAAACGTTCATTGCAATCCAAGCGACGTCGAGGAGAAAGTCGGGATAGTTAAATGCTCTCTGTGCCTATACATTTGTGTCCCTAAGTTCTTTTGTTTCCACTGAAAATATGATACTCCATACAGTTCTAAGGAATCAAATTGGTTTCATGATAACAGTGTGTGGTAGCTGTCATTATTTTCCCTTCCGTTCTTAATCTTCTAGTTAACTTTATCAACATATATTGCAAATTAGTCACAACTATTTCATTACTTTTAAACTACAATAAAATGCGTCAGTGTGTCAATCGGTTTCACATGAATAAAATGTACAAAATTTCCAAATCTACTGCATCTGAATAGTTTACTTTCAGCAGTAAAGATGTAATATGCTAGGTAATAAAGTAATAATCCAACAGGGGCTGTGTATTACAGTGATTCATGGTTAAAGAAATAGTTCAACCATACAGCGCTACACACTGGACCACAGTTAGTATTACTGACCAGACCAAACCTTTAAGAGATGTGAAGTATATTATGATATAATTCAATAATAAATTTAAACAATTATTTATATAACCTGACATAAACCATTCCTCTGATAATGCCGACAGTATTATACGTCTACGGCTATTAACTCTACTTCAATTTTAAACAAAAAATTTTAGTATTTAAATGGAACTGACGTGTCGAAACAAACCCGTGTTTATCCAGAACTTTACAGCATCAAATATAGCTCCAACAACCTATTCTTTAAACACTGTCCAGTTTTGAATCGTTTTAGAATTTCGATTTTATTCATGTGCAACTGAGTTGGACTCATCGACTCAATCCTCCTGCAATTCACTTTCCTTATTATTATTCTCGGGTTCTGATTAATAACAGATTCATTTACCAAGAAATTCACACTTCTTGGCGAAGCCGAGAGCAACTCTAAAACGTGAATGTATACGGTCTTTTGTTTTAGAATAGTGCAATGTTATCAAGTACCAGTATAAAAAAGAAAAAGAAGGTTATTAATTATAATAATAATCATAATAAAAAAAAAAAACAAGGAAAAAGTTGTGGTAACCGAGAAAGAGAGAAAGAGACCAGAGAAATATCATATTAAACCTGGCATACGTTAAGTATTAAAAAAACCAACAACATTCGTACACTTTCACACATTTATATATATTTATATATGTATAAAACACCAAAAAAGGAAGTTCCTGCAAAATGTCTGTAACATGTTAGTGCAGACAGTAAGAGCTGTGTGGTAGTGCTTTACTTCAACAGTGCGTCACGGAGCCAGAGACGAGACAGTTATGACCGCGGCTCCGCACGTTTTTTTTTTTTGTTTTTTTTAAGGACATTAGCAACGAGCACTGAAATAGTTACACATGCATTTTCATACAATCGTACTGACATCGAATAAAACACGTCATCATTAACTGCACAACCTGCAAAATGGATTGGTCATTTCTTATGACTTTTACATAGAACCAATAACCAATGTCACACCCTGGTCATAACTGCTTATAACTGCATTGTTTTAACGCACTGTTGTTGTAGCGCACTACTAGGCCATGTTTGTTAGTACTGTATTGTATCTGTGTGTGAGTGTGTGTTGTGTGTTTAGTTGTGGGCTTAAAAGGAGGGTTACGTTGATCTGAGAGACGATCTGCACTGGAAAAAATGATATGCTGGCCAGAGAAATTCTTGAATGTAGGCCGCATATTTAATTTCTCTTTGAGATTATTATAAAATCATTAAACCTATTTCTGGACTTACTTTCACTTCTCCACTTTAACCTACACAGTTATTTCACTTGATTCAAACACAAGTTTTCACTTATTTTAAGAATTTAGGTGGACTTGTCTTAGAAAATCGCATTAAAAGACACATTGCCTTTCAAGCATTTTTTTTAAGTACAGTGCAGTGAGATCATTTGACTTTAAATAAGTAATCCAGAAATAGATAGGAATCTTACATTAATCTTGAAACAATGCATTTTCAGAAATATTAGACATCTGGCTAACATTCGAGATGCGTTCTCTTGGAAAGATATCATTTTTTGCAGCAAGTGGGGTGACTTGGCCTTGTTTATGAGTAAGAATTCAGGCCCTCCTTCGAGCGGGACTGCACGTCTTGCAGTTCGGCGTCGTCCTTGGTCTTGATGTCCTGGTAGGCGTGGGTCTGCTGGCACGCGCCCTTCAGATACGCCCAGTTAGCCGAGAGGATCATAAGATAGTGGATCTGTTGGGGGTGGGAGAGAGGGAGAGGGAGAGGGAGAGAGAGAGAGAGACAGAGAGAGTGCGATCAAGAGAGAGAGAGAGAAAGAGAGATAGATAGAGAGTGACAGAGAGAGAGAGACACAGAGAGACACAGAGAGAGAAAGAGCCAGAGAGAGAGAGAGAGGAAGGGAGGGAGGGATTAGCAGTAAGTGGGTTAGTTAGCCAAAGCTAGCTACATGTAGTAAGTTAGCTAACTTTTAGTTAGCTAGCATTTAGGCTACAATTAGTGAAAAAAATCTCAACAAAACATTTACAGTTTTATGAATGCTGGTTAATGGAAGTATGCGGTCACACATGAAGCATGGTTACGTGACCAACTGGGTGGGTTAGCAAACAAGAGATGATGACATGAGAATCGACCGGCTGCTCTTTCGGCAAATAAAAAGTCGGAGGGTTCTTGTTCTACATGTTAAATGTTTATTTTCCCATCATTATGGCTTAGAAAAGTGCTTCTACCTGTCTGGAAAACCAAAACTACAACTGAACATCATGAACAAAAAAAAAATGTCAAAGTCGAACACGACAAAGGTGCTAACAGTAACGAACGCGTACTAGTCCCAGTTCTGCAAAACATGAAATACTCTCAGGATCAGTGTAAAGTACAATTCATGCCCTTCACAGGTACAACTGACAAAAAAGTGAAGACTTGAAATGGAATCAGAATCCCGTTGCCTTTATGTTAACTTGGAATAATATGTGCTAGTGACGCTCTTCAACACCAAAAAAGCACTTGAACTGCCATTTCTACCTGACCATAACTGGTGCCTCAGGGCATGCACTGCATAATCCAGTGGATCTTCAGGGAACATGTGCCTGAATACTGATCCTGGGCTTGCTGCTACTTGCCTGATCAAAATCCTACTGATTAGGTTCTACAGGACAGATGGCATTTAGTGGAGTTCCTACGAGTTAATTCGAACGGTACCTAGCTGGGCGGCTAAGTTCTAAGACGTAAAACTGGTAATCCTGAACATATAAAAATGTACAGATACGATGATTAACAAAGAAATGCATGAGGTCAATGAATTAAATGGGCTCTCTCCACTACAGACCAAACACAATATTTTGATTACGACGAGGAAGAAACGAGACACAACACTGCACTACATCATCCCGATGATCAACGTAATCCTCAGTAAGCTACTGTATGCTCCATTGTGTCAGTAGTACTCTTTCTTGAATCTATTTCCCTCTCTCTCTCTCTCTCTCACTCTCTCACCCCATTTCTATCTCCTTCTCTCACTCTCTCTGTCAGAGCACCTATCCACACTTTGCTGTTGCCCTCTCGAAAGCTCCACTTTAAAACTTAGTGGTGTGGGAGTGGTCATGGCTTTTAAACTTCAGCACCGCGTAGTTATACGTGGTGGCCATCATGTAGATGAGCTGAGAAGAAAGCAGAGAAGAAGGGGAGAAGGTGACATGGATCTTAAAGCAATAGGCCGACAAAAAAAACCCTAAAAACACAAGTTTCTTTTCACGTCAAAAAATTTTGCACTGTAGCTACAAGGCGAATGTAGTTAATAAGTAACAGCAGGCAACCAAAAATTGTTTCATTACATTTTGTAGTGTTTCTTATGCAATCTTGGTGGTAATGTATATTTTTATGTAGCTTCAAGGGTTTAGTTAGAAACGTCATTTTTAGAAAACAAACTTGGCGGCTCAACTGATGGTATTTTATTGTACTTATAACTTTTTGCACATTAATATGTTGTTTGTTTGTTGTACATGTAGATAACAAGGTTGCCAACTCTCACGCATTGAGCATTTACAAGTACTACAAGAACCTTAGAATGAAAAATATATTATAATGAAAAAATGATTTTCAGCCAAACTTAATTAAGAAACATCAAAAATTGCAATGAAACAGACCCTTAATAAACATTTGTTACCCAGTGTAACGAAGGCTTATGGGTTTTAATCTTCCTTTATTGATTTTCTATGTCTTTTATCCTTTCGTTTTACTTCCTACTGATTTTATGCAGAATATTGTTGATTCTACTACAATCATTTCTATTCCTGTAAAGCGCATTGAATGACTTTTGTGTATGAGAATTTCACTTGATCTGATAATAACATAAAAAAGGTTATATAGTCAGGATCATGGTAATTGCGACTCTTGCCTCAAATCAAGAGCTTTATCTGAAAGTTAAAAGTTGTTCTTTACACAGTATGGGCCTTTTTAAGAGCTTTTAAAGTTTTGTGCCTTACTTTGCTGTGACAAAAGTGCAAATAAAGCTTTATACAGCAAGGAGAAGCATTGCAGACTTTGGTATGGGTTTAAAGGGTTAAAGAGAAACTATCCAAATATTAAAGAAGATGAGATAAGATAACCCCATATTTGTGCCACAAGTGAAAAATGTGACATCACAACAATATGAACTTGTTTCCAGTGTAGCGACAATACATGAACTAACTAGGGATTGATATTTAATTACCAACTTTTACTATTGACTACATTTTACTCCCAATTCATAAACAGAAGGAAAGGGTTGTTTCCCCACATGATATGGGCTCTTTAAAACACTTTTTCCTGTTTTCCTGCTGAAAGGTTTTATAACCTGTTTAATTAACCTCACAGCTCCAGTGGAAAACTAAAGAATCAATCCTCGGTTGATCCACTACATTTAGGGTAAGGAGGAAACTGTGTAAATGTGATTTTTCACTGCTTTAAACCCCACATCTGGGTAAATGACAAACACATTTACACAAGCACAATGAGCATTATGTAACTATGTCAATGAGATACTCGGGAATGCTTTTTGAGCAGAGCCTCTCTGAAGAAATCATAAAACAGTAGTTCTTAATTGATAAAAAGGCAACATCCATAATCGTAGCAATGTTATGGCATGGAAATGTATGGCTTTCAATGAATATGTGGTCAAAAATAAAATCGTTTGAACAGTATAAGTTGTTCTGGCTAATGTTTTTATTTAAACTGAAACCTTACCAATGCAATCACAGTAGCTCCAGCTCCGGCGCATGCCACGATATACAGATGGTAGGACAAATAGAACTGCAAAAGCAGGAAAGTAAAGAAAGAAATGTTACGTTTTGAGCTACAACACACTAAATGATTTACTCTGTAATACTGCCAAAAAAGTACCAAAAATAAAATAAAGAAAAACATATTTACACACTGTTTAAAGGGCCCATATTCTACCATTTTGTATTTTATTACTTTCTTCCACAAACCTTTTTCAATAATTTTGTATTTCTTGATTCATTACCTTTTACTTTACCTTTTAAAGTGATGTCAATTAATGGCTTCCCTGTATTGTATGAGAAACAGCCTGATCGTAAAACTTCAATGCATGGACTAACCTGCTATGAATAAGCATTCATTTGTAAATGTGCTCATGGTTGTGACATCACAACACGAACTTTAAAAACGCTGGGGTTTTTTTGCCTAGCTTCAATACAGGGACTGACTAAGGTGTGATATTGTGTAAATGAGCAACATTTGCATACTTTTAGTATACGTTTACTTTAAAAAAAATGAAGGAAATGTTGTTTTCCACACGATGCGGACCCTTTACAGTTTTTGCCATAGTACTTTACTATATTACATAATATATGTAAAGTATTAGCACAGTTAATACAATGTAAAATGGGTTGACATTTACCTCACTGGTATTACAGATGTCAGCCAAGGTTTGCCCACATGCTTTACCAGGGTCGGCGTTCCAAGGGATGACTCCTGATAAACGACACCAAAACACCACACATTCACAAGCTTCTCCTAGTCTTGACTCCACAGAAAGGAAAAATAAGCCCTTCTGTCTTTTCCTGCTCCATCACAGCAATTCTAAAATACGGGGACTGACAACCTTATTTCTGAATCTCTCTTTCTCTTTACAGGTTTCTTTCAAGAGTTACATCCAGTAATAAAACCATGGATCAATTTCTGTACACAGCGTCATGATCCCAGACGAGTCCCCGTTTGGAGTAATATGTTTTGGAGAAAAGAGATTTCACGCTGCCTCAGAAAGAACGGACAGAAGTGAAGGTACATCACTTGTCCGTGGTTTAGTGCTCTATAAAGTGCAGCCATTATACCTCAGTCATGGGTAATATTTGTCCTACATGACAGGATACGGCACTTCAGACGTCGTTTCTCAGATCTTTTACAGGCTCGAGTCAATTTAAAATTTCACATTCATCTTTCACAAAGTCTCAGCTCGACCTCAAATGAAATCACTATGAGCAAAAATGAGCAATTGAAGTATATAAATGTGTATAAGAATTTGAATTATAATGTGTTACATATAGCACTCTAATTCTGACAACACTGTCTGCTGTATGCAGGCCGTCCAGAGCTGTCAGGATTTATTTAGTCGCACCTGCACTGTGAACATAACAAACCCTTAATATTTGAACAGCTGGACACATTCAGGGACCCCATTTTTAAAGATTAATCAATGATGATTGTTTAATGATGGTTACAGCACTTTGAATGGAAAATCATGTCTAGCACCTGTCATAGACTTTGCATTTACCCTGACTTTAGCTGAAAGAGAATTTAAACATGATCATTAGGAATGTGGAGTTTTTTTTTGTTTTCCATTTAGTAGTGGTTGTATTCACTATTTCTGACAGAATTCAATTGGATTACTGTCAGGTTTGGTTTCTCAATTGCTTCTAAAACAGTGTCAGTTTTCGAATTCAGGCTGATGCTGTGGTTCAAGTCACAAAAGCTAAAGAGGAAATATATTGAAAATTAGATATAGGAAGGTTATATTGTGTGAAAAATCTATAACAAGAAATAAATAAAAAAATGGCCCTAATAATGCTCTAACAAGTATTTGGAACATTTTAAGCCAAAAAACTACACAGTAGCACTCAGGGATCATGTATAGGACCTTCGAGGGCGCATTCATACATATTTTCTCCTTTTATCTCTTTAAAACACCAACAAACCAAGACTTTATTGATGATCAATATAAATCAGATTTATCCCTCAGCACTACAGCTGTATCCTTTTTCACTGCCTCTTTTCTCCCCTACTGTACAACAAACTGCAGTGCAGCATTTGGTACGCTCTTACCGTACTGCCTCACGTCCACACAGATGTTGTCCACAGAGGTGAGGTTGGCGATAGGAGACTTCATTGCGGCGCATGTGGTCCACATGTTGTAAAAGAGGAAAACGGGAACCGCAGAGAAGCCGAAGATACCCAGCCATGCCAAGCCCAGGATGTAGGTCAGGAACACAAACTGAGTGAAGGGCAGGGAAAATGGTTTTATAGTCCATTCATGATGTCATGTTGCCAATATTGTGATTCTAAGCTGGTGAAGATGTGTGGCCAGTCTTTTACGTAAACATCCTTTACATCTGTACCATGTTTTTGTCCATTTTTAGCATCAAAACAAAGAGAAAAGTGTTGGAAGTGCAGACTCAAGATGTTGATTACGTAACTTTGCCGTTATTTTTTTATGTAAGTCAGCATTTATAAATAATATAAACAGCAAAATGACATTAATTTATCAGGACTTCTTGTACTCCTGTAAATAGCATTTAAACATCAGAATCCTTGTAATAAATGAATGAATGTTAATGTCTAGTTTAGCAAACTGGGGTCATGAGCTGTCATTGTCTTAATGCTTATTCAGAATATGACCTAATATGATGGCCTATTTGAGACTAAGGCCTTATCCATGGGATTACAACAGCGGCACATGCGAACTTACACAACCACACGCACACACATACACTCAGAAACACACACACACATACATGTCTGGAAGGCTTTAAAGACTGATGTTACTGGACATCTGTAGCAATTAAAGGAATTAGGCTACATAGTACTAACTGTGCCAGAACAATCCTTCGGGGGTGGGCTTGGCCTGCATGTGTGTGTGTGTCTGTGTGTGTATGTATGTGTGTGTTAAAGGTGTCAAAACGTTGTGAGTAAGAAATCTGAAAGTGGAAACTCAACTGCATTAATTTTGGAATGTTAGATTCTGCTGTAACTGAGAAGAAATTGACTTTTTTTATGTGAAAACAGTATAATATCACTACTACTACTACTACTACTACTACTACTACTAATAATAATATTATTATTATTATTATTATTACTAAGAAGAAGAAGAAGAAGAAGATGAAGAAAAATATTGTTTTATTGTCTCTATTTCACTATAGTGTAAACAGTACTGTGAATACAGTGAGGAGAAAGTATTCAGACACTTATGTGTACTAGTGCTTTAAACCATACAGTATATCCACTTCCACACTTACATGTACTTGTTCAAAGAAATAAAGAAAGATATCTTTTTACAGAATGTTACAGAGGATGCCCCCGTAGCAAGTTACAATCATGGTGAAGGAGCTTCACTTTGGAAAAAGCCTTTAACATGCGAGTGGAAACCACGACTAATTGTTTGTGGTCAAACGAGCCGTAATAGCTCCTCATGGGAGAATTTAACTTCATCAGCAAAGAAACAAGTGAAGAAGGGCATTTCAGCAAGATAACAAACCCAAACATTCAGCCAAAATCTTTTTAGACTGGTCTCTAAAAACATGATGCTGATTGCATGGCTTAGACATTATCCTGATTTTAAATCCCAGCGGATTTTAAAATTACGATTCCGTCAGAGACACCCTCCTAACCTTGGGGACTTGAGGATGGTTTGGTCAGTGGAATGCACCAAAACTGAACCACAGTGCAGCCAAAAGCGAATTATTTCTAAGAGTAAACATCTCAAAGCTGTAATTAGCACGAAAGGCTTTGCAGCAAAGTACCACTGTCATTATTTTGTTGTGTCTGAATGCTTCCCAGTGTTTTTCCATTGTTGTTTTCACATACTTTTCCGTTTAAAAAGTCTATAAAAACTGTGTGTTTAAATTTGAAGCAGATACATCCACTGTGAGTACATTACAGTGTCTGATTACTTGTTCCTCCTCACATGTAAGGGGTGCATATTATGGTGGGATTTCTGTATTCAGCGTACTGAATTCTGAACTGGATCAAAATAGTCATTGGCGATACTCATGATGAGCCGAGCAGTTTCCTGAGGAATGGTACATGAATCCGTTTGATTTTAGGTCAGAGATTCGTGTTTGTGCGCCAGCCTTACCATGGCACTGATGCAGCGGCCACAAACGGTGGTCTTAAACTCGCTGTGCATCTCTTTGACGGCGCTGGTCGTGTAGAAGCCCTCAGCCAGCAGGATGATGCCATAGAGGAAGAAGAAAGAGGCAATGCCGTAGATAATGTACTGCAGAATCTGAACGCTGCACAGAAAACAAGACAGCACAGAAGAAAATCTTTATTCCAGCTACTTTGGAACAGGCCCTGGGACAGAGCTGTGCACTGCATTATGCATCGTTTGAAACCACAGCAAATGTGTGTAGCCCTGAAGTCAAAAGCAATAAATCCTTGCTTTTCTACGGCAACCGAATCTGTCATGAACCAAAACATCAGCACCGTACTTCAGCAGGGAAGTAATGGCTATAAACTGATATTCAGTGACATATTACTCACTTTAGTACTTTTTTTGTCCTTGTACTTGCTCACATATATATAGAGGCATGTGAGCAGATGGAGATGAGCAATGACTCTTCACCTCAAAACCTAGAATACATTCTTACTCACTGCAGCAATGAGTTGTTCACTCTTCTCCCTCCTTCTTTCCCCTACCAGTCTTTTGCCAGTGGTTACCTGAATCACATCTTATTTAATGAGTAACTGCTGTAATCAACTCTCCAATTGCAATGAGACCAGATGGATGGCAAAACACTACTAGAAGTACGTCAAAGGTAATTGTTGCCATTTGGTTCAAGAGTAAACAAGTTCTGTAAACTCTGCATCATTTCTCTTATTTTTGATGCATTATGCTTTAAAGAACAATATTTTTTATTTGGAAATTAGGAGAAATATTGTCAGTAGTTCTTAAAAAGTAAGGCAAAGCTGTTCAGTTCAATGCTCGCACCTATAAAAGATAAAACCTAACACAACGTAGTTACGCTTTGTGACCCCTTAAAACAGCTTTGACCTGCCAAGGCATGAGCTCCACAAGACCTCTGAATGTGTGCTGTGGTATCTGGCATCAAGATCTTAGAGGCAGACTCTTAGGTCTTGCTAGCCGTGAGGTGGAGTCTCCAAGGATTAGTATAGTTTGCTCAGCACATCCCAAAGATGCTTGAACATTCAGAATATTCAGAGCATCAAAACGCAGCTTCATATGATTTGCCTTTTTTCCCCCAAAGTGCATCCTGGTGTCATCTCTTCCTCGGTTAAGTACAAGCACCAGGTCTTCCAAATGATGTGAGTGAACATGTGATTAATCAGACCAGGCCACCTTCTTCCAGTGCACCATGGTGCAGTTCTGATGCTCACATGCCACTGTTGACCCTTGCAGTGTTGGACAGTGGTCAGCATTGGTACTCTGACTGGTCTGCAGCTCCAAGCTGTGATGCATTGTGTGTTCTGATGCTGGTATTCACTTTTTCAGCAGTTTGTGCTACAGCAGGTCATCCCTGGGCCTGGACTAAACAGGCTAGCTTTTGCTCCCCATGTGCATCATTTAGCCTCGGTCACCCATGATCCTATCATTGACTTTCCCTGGACCACGTTTGGTATGAACTAACCACAGCATACAGGGGAACTCATCTCAAAAGCTGCCACTATCTGTCACAATACGCCCCTTTTCAACGTCACTAGCCCATTTCTTCTGCTTCCAACACATCGACTTCAAGAACTGAAGCTGTAATGACTGTCATGAGTCAATGTTATTCACTTCACCTGCCAGTGCTTTTATTGTTGTGGTTGATCGGTGTGTACATGTACATAAGAGGAATGGACTTGAGTCATATGACTCGGACTAGTCAAGTCACAAGATTTCGATGAATCATATTTCCAAGTTCGAGCCATGAACTTTACAACTCGAGACTCGACTTAACAAAATCGAATGAGACTCGAACACCAATGACTCAGGCTTTGACTGACTCAAAAACACTTGCCAGCAGAAGAAACATGGAAAGGAGCTTTCACATAAATGAACACAGTTCTTAGAGAAGAGAAGTTCATTCATGTTACCAAACCATTTCTTTCTAATTGTTTATTTCAAATCTACAATTCTTGACCTTATTTTATGTTTTGCGGAAAACGGAACAATGAAACAAGCTTGAGTATTCACAACCATGTCTGTCTCACTGCTGTGCTGAGAATGATGCATTACCCAAATACTGATCATTGGTGGTCTTGTGGGGGTCCTGATCATTGAGAAAAGGGGTAAATAAGGCTGATGCAGAGATTGTGGACTACAATCTGTAAATGCAAACTACAAAGTGCACCTACTGTACATGTTAAATGAAACTATGACACTGTAGACAATGACTGTAGATACAGGTGCACTACTGAAATATGTACATGTATATATATACACATATATCTCCTGTATAGTCATTGTCAGAACAAAGTCTCATCTTTACTGCTAAAGCCTTTATGAACCCTAATGTAGCATCTGTGTGTGTGTGTTTATACTTTAAATAGCTATCCATGTCACATCATGTCCCTCAACCTTTAAACAGCAAACTGCTTCAGTCCTTTCTCCCAAATTCATCCCAACCCACACTATACTCTGATGATCTGTCACACACTCACACGTCAATGAGGGTAGCATGGTCAGAAGTGATGCGGGAGAAGTGGTTCTCCAGCATGGTCACAGTGCCCGTCAGTGCCACATGTCCGCAGCCACAGAATAGTGCCACGCCCGAGAAGCACAGGATGGTCGCCACCAATGAAGCGTACGGCACCCCGCCCAGACACTTAATGCAGCAGTCCAAGCAACCTGGAGCAGGAAAGAAGAAAAGAAAGCCATTCTGTGTTATAGTCAGGAAGAATTTCACGTAGTAATCAATGAGTGTAGATGAAACTATTACTACATAAACTAAACTTTTGTCGTTTTTGCTCAACAATCTGCTCTGGATTTGAAAGGAAATGTGATGAATTTCCACAATAAACATCTTACACACAGAACCAAAATGACACAGTTAAACTGGAACATAGTGTTCAAACCAATAACTTCTTCCCTGCCCTGGGCATGAACCATGGTCTCCTGTGATTACAGCATTGGGCTAAGCAGACAATTACAAAACTGCACACATGTGTAGAGCCCAAGAACAACCCAATCCTGACCCACTAGTCTGAATAAATGCTATGTGTATGCATATGCATATATAATGCATGTATTTAAGCACTATTTCATCCACAGTGTGTTGCACAATGGTGGAAGATTACTTTGCGAATTGTTAGACTTCTGTTCATACAGCAACTAAAAAGAGCATTTAGCACCCAGAGGTTTTATTCAACATCACGATATGTGCATGAAATATGAAGCTAAACTGCAGGCTGCCAGACTGTGGTTACATACAGTATGTACATATTTAGCAAACCATGTAGAAACCCTTTTAATATCTAGTTCTCTCATTTGCAGGAGCAAAAGTAATAGGCTGCTCAGTGGTTACTAGGTCAGTTGTCTCATTGCATCATTACCTCAAGCACAGAGGGGGCACGCAAACGATCTAGAGCTTGTTCTGATTGTGGCATTTGCATTTGGAGTCTGCTGTTGTTGTCCTTCAAGATAAGCACCAAACAAGTGTCCATGACTTGAAAGCAGGCCATCTGGTGAAAAGTAGCTAGCCAACGACTATTTTCAGTCCTTCGAAACTGCTGAAGACGCCAAGAATGCTCTTCAGGGTGCAGCCATGTTAATGCTGTTGCAGATATGACTACTATGAAGAGAGAAATACACCACCACACTGCACATCACACTGAGAATGACCATAAAGCATTCTTACATGAGAAAACCTGTTCAGAGTTCAGGGACAAAGACTTAGCTCATCTCAACAATAAGTAGGAGCAGGATAAGAATGCATGGCTGCCAGAAGACCTGGATCAGGAGCATGAACAGGAGCATCTAAATCCATTCTAAAGCATACAGAGGAATCCTTAACTGCCCAGATCTCACAACAAGGTGGATGTCACTTCCCAGTGCAACAGGACATCCAAGATATATTTCTAAAGCAACTATAAAAGTCATAAAAGGGGTGTTTTGGCTGGCCAAGTCAATCACCTGACAGAAACCCAAAAGAGAAACCCAAATTCCTCAGAACAAGCAAGAACCATAAATAGTTACGGGTCTGGTAGAGCATCACCAGCTACACAGTCTTCTGGCAGCAAAGGACTTTAATCTAAACAAGTGTTAAAACAACCATTTTCTGTCAGTTACCTTAACTCATCTAATTTGTGTCCTTTATTCCAGGGATGTCAAACGTTTACTTCCAGTTTCCTTCCGTCTAAATACTATTAGACACATAATCAACATGAACAAACTGCACTTGACCTTGTCACGGCTGAGGGCCATTGATGGCCACCGTGTTTTACTTTGACTTTTATTTTGCCTTGTTTGCTTTGTGTCACATGTTTTTGGTTCCCCACCTGTTTCCTGTTTGTGTTCTCCAGGTGTCTCGTGTTTCCCCCAGTCTTGACTATGTATAAAAGGTCCGCGTGTGTGTCTGTCCCTTGTCGGTCATTGTCCTCCCTATGTCTTCCTCATGTCCTCCTTACCCTCGTTTTGCTGTTCGAAGCCTTATTTGTGTTCCCATTCTTGTAACGGCCACCGTGCCTTTTTGTTTCGCTTCCCCTCAATAAAGACCCCTTAAATGGATTTCTGTGCTCCTGCCTGTTCAGTCCCACGAGGCAGTTCAGAGTCCTGCGGATTCATCCTCCAGGACTCTGACAGAATGACCGACCCACTACCACCATCTTTACAAGGCGCAAGACCCATCCTCATAGAGGACTGGAATGAGTTTATGGAGGCGCTGGTGCGAGGAGAGCTGGAGGTGACCCTGGTTGAGGGCCTCGGCTGGTTTGAGGTCAGCGGGACTGGACTTGCGACGAAGTCGACGGGAGGTCAGTATGCGGGGGGCGAGTTGCACTGCAGCGGAGATTCGGACCGCGAGAGGAAGGTCCATCGTCCGCCCAGTCCGGCGCTGGCCAGAGAAGCCGGGGACTCCCACGCGTCGTCACCGCTCCGGCTCGCCCCCGATCCGCCTCTCGGAACTCCTCCTAGGAAGGTCCTGAGCGCCTTTTGCCCAGCCCATGAGGACTGGGTCACTACAACCGCGTCCTCCTTCCAACACGGCGCGGTTGTCCCGCCTCTCCTTGCTGCCCTGGAGGGTGACGATACCATCTTCGCCGCGGAAAGAGGCCGCCCAGCCTCTTCCCGCGGCCAAGAGGCGGAGACGGAGGCAATGCGGAGCTTCCGCGTCTTCCCCAAAACCGCTTATCACCGTGGCTTCTCCCGAATGGCCGGAGCACGAGACCGGCACGGAGCAACCACAGCGCTTTGTCAACGCCGGGTGTCCAGGGGACTTCTGGGGGTAGCGCTTTCTGGATCTCTCCCCTTCCGACCAGCTCCAGCGAGACCAACAGCAGCTGGAGCTCCTCGTGGAAGTTCTCAGCGGGCTACAGGATCACCTCCCGGATCCGAGTTTTCCAGCTGGGGTCTCCTTCCACCAACAGCTCCAGGCCTGCCAAGAACATCTGGAGCTGCTCGCCTACGCCAACTGCGAGCTCCAGGAGACTACCCCAGCTGACAAACCCCAACCCACGGACAGACACAGTAAGGGTCCAGCCGGTAGCTTTAGCCCACTGGTTAGCCTAGCTGCTACTATCTCTAGCTCGGCTAACGAGCCTGTCAGTCCAGAAGCCCCAGCTAAGCTAGATTTAGGGTCCACAAAGAGCCGTAGCTCCCCGTCTAGCTTAGCGTTGTGTTTCCCCGGCCCGAGCAGTGGACTTTGTAGAGAGGTTAGTATCAGCCCAGAGGCTAGAGTTAGCCTAGAGCCCTGTGCGAGCCTGGAGTCTTGTGTTAGCCTAGTGGCTAACTGTAATAGCAAGCCAGTGTCTGTCTGTGTGTCTACCCTCCGTGTGCCTGCCTTGCGTATGCCAGCCCCAAGTAGGAACCGTGACTGTGTTTGTGTGTGCTGGGTTCATATGTGGTGTGTTCGTGTGTGCTGTGTTTGTGTATGCTGGGATTCCGTGTGCTGTGTGTGGTCGTGCTGTGTGTGGTAGAGCTCTGCATGCTGTATGTGTGCGTGCTTGGTCTGGGTGACCGCGAGCTGGAGGTGGGTGAGAGCCGGAGTCCACGACGTGGCTCCCGAGGTCGGTGTGGCTCTCGAGGTCGGTGTGGCTCTCGAGGTCGGTGTGGCTCCTGAGGTTGGCGTGGCTGCTGTGTTCAGTGCAGCCCCGGCGCTCAGTGCAGCCCCGGCGCTCAGTGCAGCCCTGGCGCTCAGTGCAGCCCAACGCTCGGTGCAGCCTCGGCGCTCGGTGCGACTCCGGTACTCGGTGCTGCCTCAGCGCTCGGTGCGCCCCCAGTACACGGTGCAGCCCCAGCGCTCAGTGCAGCCCCAGCGCTCAGTGCAGCCCCAGCGCTCAGTGCAGCACCAGGGCTCAGTGCAGCCCCAGTGTGGTGCTTGGTCCCTGATTGTGTGCCTGTTGGTTGTGTGCCTGTCATGAGCGTGACCGTCGGGTGCATGTCTGTCGCGAGAGTGGCTGAGAGTGCGAGAGTGGCTGAGAGTGCGAGAGTGGCTGAGCCTGACTGCTCAGCCCCCGACTGCTCAGCCCCCGACTGCTCAGCACCCATTCCTGACTGCTCTATACTTGACTGCACTGCACCTGACAGCAAAGCAGTCCCTGAGTGTGTGACTGCTGTCCCTGAGTGTGTGACTGCTGTCCCTGAGTGTGTGACTGTTGTCCCTGAGCGTGTGACTGCTGTCCCTGAGCATGTGGTTGCTGGTGTTTGTGCAGCCCTTTCTGTTTGTGTCCGTGTAGGTTCAGTCCCAGCCTGTCCAGCTCCTGCCTGTCCGACCCCTGTCTGTCCAGGTACAGTCTTCCCTGTCCCAGTCCTGCCAGTCCCTGTCAGTTTAGTCTCGGTCATTTCTGTTCCTGTCTTTCTAGTCCCCGTTTGTCCAGTCTCAGTCTGTCCAGTCCCTGTCAGTGTAGTCCCTGTCTGTCTGCTTTCTGTCGGTCCAACCTCAGTCCCTGTCGGCCCAGTCCCTGTCAGTATAGTCCCTTTCAGTGTTAGTCCTGTCAGAGTAGCCCCCACCTTTTGTGTCAACCCCTTAATCTCCACTCAGACCAGCCCTGTAGACCCCGCTCAGGCCGGCCTTGTAAGTCCCGCTCCAGTTGTCCTGGCTCCAGGAGGGGCCAGACTGCCTACCACCACGGGATCTCTCCAGTCGCCTGGAGGGGACTGCCTGCCAGCTTGCACACCAGCCTGTACACCTGCCAGCGAGGGGCCCGTCCAGTCACCTGGAGGGGACAGCCTGCCAGCCTGCACACCAGCCTGCTCGCCTGTCAGCAAGGAGCTCATCCCGTCTGCCGAAGGGGTCTGTCTGCCGGTCTGTTCTCCTGTCAGCGGGGGGTCTGTTCTGGTCCCCGGAGGGGCCAGCCTGCCTGCCAGCTCACCTGCCTGCTCGCCTGCCAGCGAGGGGCCCGTCCGGTTCCCTGGTACAGCGAGGGCCCTGCTGGCCGAAGGCCAACCAGGTGGTGGGCGTACCGCCCTGGACAACATGAAGGCCTACAAGAAGGGGCCAGTGCACAGGGACAAGGACAAAGGCCCGTGGCCCTCAAATGTCGTGCCCTTTTTCGGCTGGGCACTTTTGTTTTTTTTGTTTTGTTTGTTCTTTGGGGGGCCCGTTCTATGCCCTTGCCGCCCCCTTGCGGACTCTTATGGGGGGTTTTTCAGTTGCTTCAGGTTTTTTGTTTGTCTCCTCGCCGCCCTCTCGGACTCTTATGGGGTTTTTGTTTGTGGCCTGTTTTTTGGGGTCCCTGCCGCCCCGGTTTTGGACTTGGGAGGGGGTATCTTTGGTAGGCCGGGTATTATGGCCTTGCCGCCCCAGGAGTTGCGGCCTAAAGGGGGGGCTACTGTCACGGTCTGGCCAGTGGCAGGCTAACGCCACTGCTTTTATGTTCAGTTTATCCCTGTTGTGTATCATGTGTGTTCCGTTGCTTTGTGTACTTTGGTTCTGTCTGTGTCACATTTCTTAGGTTCCCCCTGTGTCTGTATTTTGGTTCCGGTTCGTATTCCCCTGGTGTCACGTGTTTCCTAAGTTCCCCACCTGTGTCCTGTTTGCGTCCTCCAGGTGTCCCATGTTTCCCCCTGTCTTGTCTATGTACATAGGGTCCGCGTGTGTGTCTGTCCCTTGTCGGTCATTGTCCTCCTTATGTCCTCCTTTTGCTGTTCGAAGCCTTATTTGTGTTCCTGTTCTTGTAACAGCCACCGTGCCTTTTTTGTTTTGCTTCCCCTCAATAAAGACCAACTAAATGGATTTCTGTGCTCCTGCCTGGTCAGTCCCACGAGGCGGTTCAGAGTCCTGGGGATTCATCCTCCCGGACTCTGACAGAGGGGCCTTCGGCAAGTTTTCAGAGCTGGTTAATGGTGGAGAACAGCGAGCAGCAGCAAGTGCGGGCAGAGGCAACTGCTTCATATAAATGTAAGTAATGTTATTAAATAATTTTACTGAGTGTACTGCAGTGTGTAGCCTGTCACTCTCTGATGACACTTATAGATAATTTGTTTGAGATTGCCTTTATATCAACTGCCTTTATATGTTCGCGCACAGACACGCTAGCAGTTTTTAGCTGGTTAGCTGGGCGTAGATAGATTATACATATCATAAATGTTAAATGTTGTGGTTTATAAATGTTACTTACTCGTTGTTGTTGAATGTCCACTGTAGTGAACTGGCTATCAGCGACGTTAAGTTGTGGAATGCCGGAATGTGCTGGCGAATGCTGGTGTTGTGTCATGTTAGGTGTATATCTTTTACTTTGCCAGCTTGTGTAAACTTAAGTCGAGGTATTTTGTACTGAAGTGAACTGGCTATCGGCGACGTTAAGTTGTGGAATGCCGGAATGTGCTGCCGAATGCTGGTGTTGTGTCGTGTTAGGTGTATATCTTTTACTTTGTCAGCTTGTGTAAACTTAAGTCGAGGTATTTCGTATTTCTCAGGGACAGAGGATGACACCCGGGCCCTTATACTGTGGCGGGCGGGAAATCGCACCCTGTTTACAGGGAAGTGAAATGCCAGCCAGGAAGCATACAAGTAAGTACAATTGTATGCGTAATTATTCCTAGTAGGTGCTGAATTTAAATTAATATGGGCAGATCATAATTATTTATAGGCTGAACTCAATCTTAAAATAGTGTAATCCACACTAAACTGCATTATTTTGTTCTTGGTAACTGCAACTAAAATTTCTTAATGTAGTATTT
>JBBPDB010000083.1:22327030-22348528 GCA_037974465.1 Brachypetersius altus
TGCCTCCTGGACGCCTCCCTCGGGAGGTGTTCCGGGCACGTCCCACTGGGAAGAGACCTCGGGGAAGACCTAGAGCATGCTGGAGAGATTATGTCTCTCGGCTGGCCTGGGAACGCCTGGGAAGAGCTGGCCGGGGAGAGGGAAGTCTGGGTTTCCCTGCATAGGCTGTTGCCCCCGCGACCCGATTCCGGATAAGCGGGAGACAATGGATGGATGGATGGATAATGTAGAAGAGTAGCATGGTGGTAAGGGTAGCATAGTGGATAACACTAGTGCCATCCATGCTGTTTCCTTTTTACAATGTTTTGATATTGTATTATGATTAGTTTCAGGGGAAATAAATTCATTATTACTTGAAAACCTGATTTTAAAAAATCCTCAGATCAATCCAAATAGAACTAGATCAAAGTTCATAAAGTAATTTGCATACCTCAGCGCCTGATTCTACAACACGCAGTGGAAGAATCATAGAGGTCGACTTTAAAATGTCATAACTGATTGACAAAAAAACAAGTTTGTGAAAGAATTTCACTTAGTGAGGGGCTCCTGGAGACCACCACACAAAGACTGGCACTCTAACAAAGTGCTAAATAACATTATCAAACATAGTTGCAACAAACATTTCTTTTGTCTGGGAAAATTATATGCTTTATGGTAAACAGTATTATTATCATGACTGGCGCAAAAGTGTTTGTATTAAACAGGCGCTTTCATTCAAAGCGACTTCCATTCCCTTACTAAAGAGAACAGTCACAGCTTTTTGTTAAGGGTCTTGCTCAGGAACCCAGTGGTGGTATGCTGAAGGTAGGATTTGAACCCATGACCAGTATCCTACCCACTAGGCCACCACCCCCCTGTATGCTCCCCAACAACAGAACTGTAATTGCAGAATTTAGCGTATCAGCCGGAATGAATGTATATGAACAAACTGTCATGGCTCCCATGTCCCACCTCTGGGCATCCCGGTCACTAGGCTCCCCCGTCCATTCACTGTTGGGTTTTCCCATGACCTCTCTACTATTTCAACTCAGCTTGACCCAGCTTGTATCGTCCATTTACTGTTTTGTTGTTGCTGCAAGTGTGTCTGCCTTGTGTTCTCATCTCAGCAAAAAGTGTTCCTACCTGTTACACCTGGCTTACGCTACCCTCTATGTACTGCATAATTGCTGCCCACCAGATATCCTGCACTGGCTTCATGCCAACCTGACCTGCCAGGAGGACATTGTTCATACCGCCCACAGGCCTCATCTAAACTCTGCACTGAGCCTTCCCTTGCATGAGCCAGAGATTTTGTGTTTCCCTGTTTCCTTTGTTCTCTTTCCTGCCTTTGGATTAAAGCCACTCATTCTCTTGCACATGCGACCCTCTTTCTCTTCCTCCAGGGACTAAAATTACCCCAATTTAGTACAATCAGTATATTTTAATAAAATGTCCAAGGTTACCGAGTAAATAAACAAACAAACATTCAAAGAACAAAAAACAATCTCACATAATAGTGAAATGATTCACAAACTGAACCCTGGACACAGAGACAGACTCAAAACGTTACCATGTAGAAGCTTCCACTTTAAGCAGATTTCATTATTCGTTGATACAATCAGTGCCTCCAGTACCAAATGGAACAAAGCAGCCCACAGCATGATAGAACCTCCACTATGCTTTACTGCAGACAGGGTGTTCTTTTCTTTACACTTAACGCTGTTAATAAAGCTGCGAGTACACACTGGATTTACGTTTATTATTATATTTTAAAAATATCCCCATTTTTATGCGTATCATTTATTTATATAAATACGTATACGTATATATTTATTAAATATTATTAAATATTATGATTATACAAAATTGGTTAGTTTTGTCATGGCTGAGGGCCATTGATGGCCACCGTGTTTTACTTTGACTTTTATTTTGCCTTGTGTTTGCTCTGTGTCACATGTTTTTGGTTCCCCACCTGTTTCCTGTTTGTGTTCTCCAGGTGTCTCGTGTTCCCCCAGTCTTGTCTGTGTATAAAAGGTCCGTGTGTGTGTCTGTCCCTTGTCGGTCATTGTCCTCTCTTTGTCCTCCTCATGTCCTCCTTACCCTTGTCTGTGTTTTGAACCACGTTTAGTTGATGCCTGTAACGGCCACTGAGCCTCGTTTGCTTTCTGTTGAGCTTATAATAAAGAACCAGAATGGATTCGAGTTCTCCTGCCTGTTTCCTCCCAAGAGGCAGTTCATGGTCGTGGGGGTTTAGTCCCTCCGGCCTTGACAGACCTACATTTCTGCTCATGGCTGATAAACAAATAATGCCCATAATTGTAATTAGAATGTTATTAGTTATTAATAATTAGACAGATACAAATGACTTTAACCCGAACAAGTGTTAAAACAAGCATTTTATGTTGGTTATCTAATTTGCATCCTTTATTCCAGGGATGCATATAAGTTTCCTTCCATGCAACAGCTCTGCATTGTATTGCATTTTGGATCTAAAATCAACTAATGTACTGTAGTCTATTAGCTGAATCAAGTGTGTTAAACTGTGAGGACAACTAAAGTCTGCAGTGCTTATCCCACACAGATTGGCATCGCAAATGTCTTTTCATTCCCTTATTATGATAAGCACCCTTAATGCCAGCTGTTAAAACATCATAGTTATTGCTTCATTTCCAAAGCACTGAACGTAACAGCGACTGTGTGACCGCACGATTTATGGAAATGCACTGAAATGTATGTAACACAGTGAGCATAGTTCCAGCTGTCTTGATTTTATGATTGAATCAAGCTTTTGTCCACATAGTTTAACAAACGCAGGTTCCATGAACCCAAGATAGTTGGAATCCTCTGGCCCAGGCATAAATTGATGCGGAAAATTCTGGCACCCCCAGAGGTGAAACTCATGTAATCAGTGTCTTGACACCTCACTGTGACAGATTCATGCCAGATCAAATCAGCTGGCCATCATCGCAGAGCAGGAATTCACACATCAGTCATGCAGCATTAAGCCGACAATCAGTGCACTGCAAAATCTGTAAAAATGAGAGGAACTTTTTCGCTCTGTGTGTGAATCACATTCTTCACATAGGCAGAGTGTTACGTATTAACACTCGATGATCTTCAGCCCTTCTTACTTGTGAGCACGGCTGTGCAATTAGTGGCGCGACCATTAGCTTAGCGCTACACAACCTCCACAGCACGCTAACTGTGAGAGGTCTCAGTTCAGTCGTATGTACTGTAGTACAATAATACACTGCAGAAATAAACTACCTATATGTGGACTATCTAAAAAGTGGGCAAACAAATCAAAGACATTTTAATGTGAAACAGTTAATGGCTCACAATTAGTGCTAAGCTAACCGAAAAATAAAAAACAGTCATTTTTTTCAGAGATAACTGAAAATACAAGGGGCATTCGAAAAGTTTCCTCTCTTGTTTAACTCTATTTATTAAGAATTTCAAAAACAAAAGACATCACTTTTCTACATAGTCACCTTTTTAATGCCATCAGCAAAAAATGCTTTTGGTTGAGCGCATAGATGCACCGCTGCTTTCACGTGAATATCTTCTTCCCTTTAAAGCTTCCTTCAGCTCCAAAAAAGGTGGAACTCAGATGGCGCTAAACTCTCAGACACACCCAATTGCTACTTTGCAACCTTCACCATTAAAGAAGAAAAAATAAAAGTGAGAAAACTCGTATACATGGTTGCGGAAAGCGATTGAGTTTAAACTGCAATGGTCAACAGACTAGTGTTTCAATTGGAGAAGTGACTATATGATACTGCTGCGTTAGTTTGACACAAAGACAAAAAAAAACAGACCAGCGACTGCAGCTCAGGTCGCTGAGAATGTGAATATAGGATGTGATCAGATCCACAATTAAGCAGAGAAAGATTTTATAGCAGGTCTGCAGAGATAAACCCCTCGATGCAAATGAAAGCTGACCATCTTGATCAAGTTTTTCCTTCCATTGTAAAACATTTTCCTCTGTCACATGTGCTAAAAAGACCAGAACACTCTAATTAACATGCATCACAACTGCAACGTGACCACAGTGACAGCCTGAATAAATCTTTCTGTTCACAGTAACACTGCAAACCGTGTTTTACACTACTCTGGACACCACAAACTCTACTCAAAGCCCTTGCTTTTCCCGAGCCCTTTTTCTTCTACTAGGTATAATAATATCCAGACATCTCTTTTAATGAGTAAATTAAGCTTCTTTAAGATTTGCCCATTGTTTACAGCTTTATTTCTAACTGCCATGACAGCTCCATGCACAACTTATGTAATCTCCTTTGAGCAGAGTGGCATTTGTGATCCGGTACTAAACATCCAGCCTGAGTATCTGACCTCACTAATGTTGTTGTCACGGAATACAATCAAATCCACACAGCAATGTTCTAACGTGGTGTAAAGCCTTCCTAGAAGAGCTTCTCTGGCTTTCTAGTACTGCAGTGCAGCAAAGAGGACAAACTTTTAGAAGAAATGATCAGCAAGTGTCCAAATACTTTTGGACACATAATCTACATAAACAAACTGCACTTGACCTACATTTCTGCTCATGATTGTCTAGTGCTGATTGGATGTCTGATAAACAAACGATGCCCAAAATGGCCATGTTTAAGTATTCATACTTGCAAATAGAACATTAGTACTTATCAATAATTTGTTACATTCGTTATTAATAACGGTCATTATTGGTTTAAATAACATCCTTTGAGGGTAATTCAGAGGCTGGTAAACAGAAGAAAGCCGAGAACCACAAACCAGTCCGGGAGGAAACACAGGCGTAAAGGTCAGCCCTTGAATGCTCCGAGCCTTATGACCCACTCATCTCATTAGAGATGCTAATCATTTTTTTTAGTGCACAGAGGCATCCTGAATATACATAACCATCTGCTCCGCGATGCTGCCCTTTAATGCGTTTTAAAGCGATCTGCTGCTATCGGCCATTTACGGACCGCAGTAAAAGCCAATCTCGCACATTAACCAGACAACGAGGTTCATCATTTCACAGCTGTTTGAGAGAATGATCGTGTCACGTACATCATGACCAGGCAAATGAGGAGCTTTCATAAAAAAGACATATGTCTGCTGGAGTGGGGGAAAGGGTGGGGCGAGCTCAGGGAGCGGTAAAGGGGTGATTTAGCATCGGGGTAGGTGGAAAGGTGGGCAGAACAGGATGGAGACAAAAGAAAGAGGGGGGGCCCTCGATAAGCATTTAAAACCTTATATAATAGCTATTAAAAATAGCTACTCACGTACACACACACACACACACACACACACCGAGTGAGGGGGGAAAGGGCGTTACAATCGCACGCTCTTGTGTGTTTCATTTTGGTGTTTCCATGGCAACCCCTTTCAATCGGTATCCTTAACACTTCCTAATTGCAGCAATGTGTGAGCTCTGGAAGCTGGCATTCTCCCTTTGTCAGGAAATCCTTCACAGTCAGAAAGGAGTGATTAGGGGCGTGAGATTAGCTTTGTGCTTTAGGTAGAACGCAGCAAGAACAGCGGAGGCTAACGCTACATCAGGCTAGGGGCACTCCCTACACTATGATACACAATGTACTTAATTTACCCCTGAAAATACACCAAACCCCTTCATTTGAATCAAATGGCTATTAATTTGTGAACCGATCCCTTAATTTTACCTTTCAAGTGGATTTAAGGCATGTGTGAAACCTCCTTCATCTTAAACACAAGGCATTAATTCAGGAGGTTCTATTACTTAAGGGGCAACATTTAAAAACTAAGGGGGAATTCAGTAGTTTTACCTCTTAATCAGCCTTAATCTGTGCACTTTCCCCCTTAATTTTCCTTAGTTTCCTGGAAATGTAGGTCCAAATCTAGGTGATTTTAAGGGGTAAATTTCAGGGGATTGGTTTTGTAAAAATCTGCAAAACCATTTGAGCAAGTAAAATGGTCTGATTTTAAAGCAAAAAATCCTATTTCTTGGCAATTTCTATTATAATATTTGTATAAAAGCACCAAGTGTACATTTTTGTTGTTTTGGTTTTTAAACTTAATTGGCCTCATTCAGATATTTGTCCTTATTTTTATGTCATTCATGGCACAAAGAGTCACCGATCAGGTTATTATGGTTAATGCATCAAAAATTATATTTGTATAAATACATGGACATCAATGATCTTAAGAAACTCTGAAAAATATAAAAGAAACTATAAATATGTTGATAAGCAACCTAACTATAACAATTATATTGAAAGCAATTGAATGATTTAAATCATTTTCAATATAAAAAAGGCAATGGCAAGTTAACTTGGTATAAAAAGTAAGACAGTGTGTAAATAAGGCTTTTTAAACATGAACTATGACACTATGCACAAAAGTAGGACATGGGGTGTCTTATTTTTGAGTATTCTCAGACTACATTAAGATATTAGGAGTGACATGAAGATTTCTAGATTATATTAACTACACTTTAAGGAGATTTCAACAAGTAAACAAGTGCTGATCTAGAACGTGTTCCAGAAAAGAGTTAAACCTATGAAGCAGTGGATGCTAACTGAGGAGCAGAAGCTCTCAGGTGAGCAGTTGCATAAGAGCACAGAGAACATTGCATAATGGATCTATCCCATTAATGCTAATGAAATAATGAGGCAAACAGAAGTGCTAGAGACACTCGCTGGCTCTCTACACACTTCAGCACAGGCCTGAGAGCTGACAGTGCCTGTAGGTTTAGTGATTAGTAATGCAGATTCAGAGAGCCAGACCCTTTCCAGGAAAGTACATTTGCTAACCTGTTGGGTAAACTGAACTGTGAGGGTACAAGGTGCTTCTTTTTCTAGGAAGAACATTTGAGGGGTTCTCCATATTTGAGGTTTGTGCTTTACCTTAAGCATACATTTATCTTATGTACCTATACATTGAGTAAAAGCATATAAGCAATAGTTTTTGAGGCCGGTACTTACACCTGTTCCAAAAATGTTAACATTTTTTCTTTATATTTCAATGAGAAGTTTCCCAATGTGTCGAACTGTAGCATATACACTACCAGTCAAAAGTTTGGACACACCTTCTCGTTCTATTATCGGCTACATTGTAGTTTCATATTGAAAACATCACCTATTGCTCTGATGACAGCTTTGCACACTCTTGGCATTTTTTCAGTCAGATTCATGAGGAATTGACCTGGAATGGTATTTAATTAGCAGGTGTTCTTCGGGTTCATTAGTGGAATTTCTTGCCTGTGTTCATCAGTTGTGATGGTCGGGTTGGTCCACAGTTAGTGATCCGATTCATACGAATCTCAACACTAACCAGAAATACACAAAACCACAAAAAGTGAAAACTTTGGGATAAGAGAGGGGGGCGGTCCATTCTCTAGAACACCTTACAAAACCCCTCCCGGGCATCTGTGGGTATGCCTTTTTGGTTCATCATCCATCTGCAGTGAAAGCGCATTAATGGGGTGGAGACACGCGGGAGAGGACAGACCTGCTTCCAGCTGTAAAAGGAAATCAATGGGCTTTTCATTAAAGCAGAATTTAGGGGCCAGAGAGTGCCCGACTCATCTCTCTCTCTCCCTCTCTCCCTCACTCTCTTTCTCGCTCTCATATTTATTCCTCTGGGTATTTATTCTTTCAGTCGTGAAATTTTACAACCCCGGACAGTCAACACAGTTATGAATAAGGCCACACAATTCGATGAGCGCGTTCGCTCGCCTCTTGATTTTCTACACAGGGTTTTCCTGACTGCTGCTGTGTGATGTAAACAGATGACAGATGTTTACTGCGGCGCTGGGTGCACCTGAGGGCTATGTGGGAACCTTCTGTGAAGTGGCTCGGCCCAAAGACATGACCCTTCATCAAACAGCAGGCACAAGAAGCCCCTAAAATGTTATTGCCCCTATACGAGATTAACACCGCCATTACCCTTAAGGGACCGTCTCAGAAATGGACACTATTAGTAAAACAAATTGGAGCAGTTTATAAAATGGCCATTTGCCTCTCCAGGGGTAAAAAGGAAGAAGTCAATGAGAGCAGAGACTGAGAGAGATCGCAATGATTCTGCGAGATCAGGTCACGCTCCACATAACGGCATGGCGTCCGTTTAGTGTTTAGCCTGGGCCTACGCTGAGCTAGCCAGGTCAGTTTGTTCAACGCTGGCGCACTATACGCGAGGGGAGGCAGGGGGCCTGCGAGCAGAGCAGACCTAGATGGGTAATGATTCGGAATTGCTCATTTCACCCCCCATCTCAGTTCTACTCTCCACTGCCGTCATTCGCATAAAGGCAGAAGCAGAGGTCAGGTCTAATTCATTTATATTGAGTAGATTGTAATACCGGTACATCCAATAAGGCTGTAAGTAACATTAAGTGTTTCTGTGTGCTTGCGATGGAACAGGTCAGGAGTATGATAATACATTCATTCCAAGTATTAATGTGTGGAGTACATCTGGATCTTTCGTCCATATTTTAAAAAGGCACCTGCTACCAAACCAATCTGTGGTCCACATGAAGCCAGGAGGCACAAATAAGAACAGGAATTTTGTCTTTGTAAAACTCCAAGTGATATCATTTATTCCATATATCATATAGTTCTCAGTATGAGATTCTTGTAAGAAAATCATAAGATTTTTCAACATTTTTACGTGTTTTGAGTCATTTCATCTAGTGTCTTTCATTGGTTGGTAATTAAGTTCCTTCAGGAAATTATGCTTAAATTAAGTTAATGTACTTGCCATTTTACAATTTTACAATACACAACGATATTTCGCTTTCCTAAGGTTTGATAACAAGAAAAAACAGTCAAAAAAGATCAATACAGTAAACCAAGAGCATCCATGCATAGTGAAAAACCGTGAATATGTGATGTGGTAAAAAATGCCTAAAATGCAACCTTAATATAATCTCAAAACACTTTCATTTCATTTTAAACTCAGTTTAATACATTACCCTTAAAGAAAATGTAAAGGTAAACCCATATTTGTACTGTACAGTTTACACTGAATTCCGGCAGTGCTTGGTATGCGCTGTCATTTTCTTTGGTATAAGAAGGTAAACACAGCAATAAATAGATTTAATTTACAGTAATAATAATACAGGGCTCTAAGAAGAACAAAACAAAAAACACGAGAACACTTGAGGCTCCACGCAAGATGCATCACTGGGCAGCAGCAAGGAGAAATAAATAACGTTCTCGGATTCGCTACTTTCAAACCTCCAGCCTCTGAGTACAGGTGACTGATGTCCGGGCCTCATCCACCACACCCCCTCGTCCTCCTGCGGTGTTGAGCAGCGGAGGCTCATTCTGTTCAGGTGTCTGACTGCCTTGCTAACTGCAGCCCAAACATAAACAACCAGCACATGGACGAGGGCATGTGGCGGATGAGGCTGGCTTTTTCCGAGTAGGTCCGAGGGTTTCAGTGAACAATAATTAGTCCGGTTCCCAGAAAAAATCCACCATTTTACAGTCTGTGCTGCACTAAATCTAATTTCATGACACTAATAATTCGCCGTAATGATACACACAGTTGGTTGGTAACTGCAAGGATCTTTCACTCAGTACCTAATCTGTCAAAAGCAGTGGTCTTCAAACCAGTCATGCGGGGCCCCTAGACAGTTCATGCTTTTTAACTCAGACTGCATAAGGATTGTGGACTGTTTGGGGGCCCCAAGGACCGGTTTGAAGATGGCAGGTTAAAATAATGTGTAGATCACAGTGCTAACTATGCAAGCAGATTATTGATTATTATTTTATTTTCACTTGTACTCAGAGTCAACGTGACCAGCTATTGGCTGAGTCAGATATAATTTATCTTAGGTTTATGCTAATTTCCATATAAACATTCTCTTTACAGAAAGCCCGGGCAACAATTTGAAAAGGACACAAAAGACTTCCTCTGTACACAGGGGAAAAAAGCCTCACTCTGTGTCTACTGCAGCTTTTATAAAAGGGCTTCAGCATGTTCGTCTTTTATCTGCGAAGTTCCCCATAAAGCTGAAAAATCTGTTCCCTTCGAGTCCCTTTTCAGAGCGGTACAGTAGAGGCGCTGCCAGACAGTTTGGGCCGAGGTTTGGCAAAATCAAAGGGAGATGAGAGAGTGAGGGGAAAAAGCACAAGGGAGAGAGAGAGAGAAAAAGAGAGAGAAAGAGAAAGAGGGAAAGAAAGAGAGAGAGCAAAAAGCATTTTTTGGCCTGGGGGGCTGGTGAAAAGCGGTTGTCATGGAAGCGTGTTACCCACGACCCAGTTGAGCGCACCCGTAGCTGACTGTCTTCAGCGTTGCCACAGTTTCCACACACTTCCCACACATACGGTACCCCAGGGGTGTGTGTATGTGTGTGTGTATGTGTGTGTGTGTGTGTGTGTGTGAGAGAGAGAGCGAGAGAGAGAGAAAGAGAGAATGATTGAGAGAGCAAGTGAGAGAAGGGAGTCAAAGAGAAAGAGAGAGAGAGAAGCAGGTAGAGAAAGTAAGGGAAGGGAGTGAAAGAAAGAGTGAGAGAGAGAGAAAGAGAGAGAGAAAGAGAGAGAGAAAGAGAGACAGAGGGAGAGAGAGAGAAAGAGAGACAGAGGGAGAGAGAGAGAGCGAGAGAGAGAGTAAGTTAGGGGCAGGAGTGAAAAAAGGAGAGTGAGTAAGAGACAGAGGAAGAGAGAGAGAGAGAGAGAGAGAGAGAGTGTATGAACTTGACTTTAACAGAGATCATGGCAAGTAACAGAAGAGGGTCACAGGTCAGCACTCCTGGATGTGGTCCTCGGAGTTCAGGCTGGTGGTGTGACTCCACACAGGGCGAGGTCATTACATCCCACAGGCTCTCTCCTCCACCTAAATGTATTTCACACGGCCAGGTGACTTACTGCTGATTTATTTACAAACTGACAGCTCTACGGGCCTGAAAGCACAGTAAATTATAGGGGTGAAGCTTTTACAGTTATCTCAGTAGGTTATTTTTTCGATTGACCTGCTAACACTTTAACTACCATGTTTTTTCCGTGAGCAAAGAGCGCTATGGAATCAATGCACAGAAACTACACAGCTGCAGCTGATGGTTATTTCTAATAGTTTTTGATATAACGTTTTTTTTAACAGACAAATGTGAAAATCAAGTCATGTTTCACTCACCCCTATGAAGGCCAAAACAACAGAAATGATGGGATGCAGATAGTAATCCTTTCGACGTATGAGATTCAACACATTTATTGATTGATCAGTTAATTAAGATGACTTACCGAAGCCTAGTTTCATTCTCAGATAAGCAAAATCTTACACTGTCACTGGAACAAAAGCTCACATATTTAAAATGCCCAAAACATTCAGAATGGAAGTTAATGTAATGTCATCTAACATTTCGATTGGTCCATTTTCACCAGTCAGTAGAAATGGATGCATGATGTTTTGTTTCAAACAAAGTATGAAAAGCATGAGCGCATTTTCCAGTTCTGTATCTTAAAGCCAGTGTTAAATATAGCCCCTAACTCCCCAATATAAGAAACAGTAATTATGAGACCAGTTCTTAATTTCCTCTCACAGCCACAATTAGATAAACTTCCATTTGTGCCATGAATGTCTTCTCTGAAAACGAATGTTGATGACTAATTAGTCATTAGGGCCACGACGGTTGCCGCCCTAATTACTGATCACCTTAAGAAGCTTGCCTTCCCAAGTGCTGTCAAGGAATCTCCCATTCAGATCGCTGATCTAAATCTAGGTATAATCTCCGTCCAGCGCAGGCCGATTGATTTTTGTTTCTGTCGTGTCCCTGGTGCGCTTCGCTTTAGCGCCGATCAACACTCCATTGTGCAGAAAACATCGGAGCGTAAAACCAGACATCTTTATTCAGGCAGCGGGGAATATTTAAAGGGCCTGGCGACCATATTTCTGCCAAAGGCCATTCCTTTTTAAGAGCTGTGCATATTAATTTGTAGGGCAATTTTCTTCCTGGGAAAGAATTCTCTCTCAAGCGAGAGAAACGCTGCCGTGCTGTCGAATGCAGTGGAGTCATGGCCGATCTGCTCAAGCTGTTGGAAAGTGGCCATGCCTCTTTCTCCGTATGGCTCTCGGGTCTGTGGGTTTGTGCAATTCGCCATCAAAAGAATGTTCCCTATCTACAGTTCAGCACTAACTATATAATGAACCGCGGCATCTGATCTCAAACCCAACAAATTAGATCTTCTTAAAAACCCTGATTTTATCGCAACTCAAACTTTTCCTGGGACCCTTCAGTAATCTGACCCTACTAGACATTTTAAAGCAAAAACAGCAATGGAGGGAATGGAAGGCATTACTATGGGACAGAATGTAAGCGTTGCTTGCATTAAAACACCTTCATTGCATTCTAATGATTGGGGTAGCTGGTGACCTAGTGGTTAGGGTGTTGCACCTGCAATCAGAAGGTTGTGAGTTTGAATCCCAATTGCTAGTGTCATTACTGAGGTATCCTTGAGCAAGGTGCTCCCTGGCGCCCCTCGTTGGTGGCAGCCCCCTGCTTCGTTTGGTGAAAGGGTTAAATACAGAAAAAGAATTTCACGCTGTGGGGTGTGACTATATAAGGGGCACTTTTCTTTAATAGCTCCTTTAACATAAAGCTTTCACCACATGTTTCACATTTTATTTTACTGGCACATCTTTTGCTTATCAATGGAAAAAAGTGATGTGCCATCACTGTGAAACCTTTGCAGTTAGAAAAAAAGAACAGAGTCAGAGCAGGAGGCTATGCATGAGAATGTAAAGAGAAGAGCCAAGCAGGCTTGCAGTCATGCTCAGTTATTGTTCTGCAGCCTGTATAAAACATGTTCTACAGGTTACCCGTAAACCTAGAGTGCTGTCAAACCTAATCCCTCATAAAGATGAGTATCAAGCCCCCCCAGCACTGGGCACCCAATAAAACACGCTGGAGCTTTAGACAGATGCTTCCAGATGCTAATACATATAACAGACCTCTGAAGTCCTCTCGATCTGTAGTCAATGTCATGTCCATATTAGAAACTCCAGGTCTAAGGAGAAGGGGATGTATTTTCACCACATTGTTCCTCTGAATGTTGTTCAATCCCCAGAACTACAGAGTGGTCAAGTCTACAAGCTAACACTGCTGTACACTGAATCGACACCAAAAGGCTGAAAACCTCACCAAATGGTGGTGATGTGGAAGCTTAATACTAGAGTTACTTTCATGCAGCATCATTTTATTGCTCAGTAGACAAAATGTACCATTTACCAAAGGTATTTTCTTTTTGAAAACACAGTTCTTTCTCTCATAGAGTACTTTAAAACTTTGATAAGTAAAAGTGAGAGCACAACAGTATAGTTTTCAATACGTTATGACTGGCCAAATCTTAGAAACACCTTCGTAAAGCTCCACCCTGCTGTTTTTAAAAGTGCACACAGTGTGAAATTCCTGCTCTGCATTTAACCCATTCACCAAGTGAAGCAGTGGGCAGCCAGGAACACAGCTCCCGGGGAGCAGTGTGTGGGGATGAAGTCTTGCTCAAGGGAACCTCAGAGGTGCTACTAGCAGTCTGGGGAATGACTTCCTGATCGCAGGAACCACTAGACCACCCGCTATCAGCAACACCGTCATAAAAACCCCCACAAAAAATTTAAAAAATACCATGGCCTGATATTCCCATATCTGGCAACACACCCCACACTCCACTACTACGCCTGTGCTGTGCTGAGAATATAAATAATACCTGGTCAGCAGCGGCCTGCGGTCAGAAACTGCCCAGTGATGAATGGAGTAAAGAGTGACTGGCAAACTGTGCAGAAAAAGAGGCGGCAAAGATGCACCAATGTAGTTACGTTGAGGGAGGATTCTCTCCCTACAGTCCTGTTGAGATTTTTCTGATGATCTTTCTGATGATTTTCAGGTTTTATAACAGCTGGAGAAGGACACTCCAGAGGACACTAGCCTGAAAGTAGTGAGGCCTAACGAGTGGGACTAAGTGGCTGTAATTAAGTGAGCGGCATTTAAAGTAACCTCACTCATCGCAGCACCATCAAGTCAGACTGATCGATGCCCAATCCTGTGGTTTTAGCCCCAGTACTGCGGTTGTTTGTGAAGGAGTGAGTTTGTGTGAGTGTGTATGTGTAGCCCAGAGCTTTTTATCTGCCATTTTGTCCGCATCCATCAATACAGTCACACAGACAGCTGCAAACCACTTCACCCTGCCTTCACCCCTGACCCTACACACACACACACACACACACACACACACACACTCTACTTAGTGCTTAACCCTATAACCCCTTTCCACAGACCTTCTAGAGGCCAATTCACTAATAGAATAAATACTGAATCATCCAATACTGTAATATCATAATCAAATTCAAAAGTTTTGTTTTAATTGAAGTAAAACTATTCTAAAACATTAACCTGTGATAGGCTCCGGGTTCCTGTGACCCTAGTGAGGATTAAGCAGTTAAAAATTCTAAACAGGACTGATTGACCCTCAAAACAGGTCTAACATTTGATGGCTGCTGTTAGACAGGGTTAAAAAGATAAAACAAGTGTAACCTCACATTTCACACTAGTGTGGATTATAAACCTGGCAGACGTGTATTTTTATCATTTATACATTACAAAATAGAACAAGAAAGGACTGTGGGAAATGCCATAGTACAGAACTGAGTTCAGTTATAGGCCCCCTCTAATATTTCATTTGATCAAACAAAAATGTGAAATTCTGACAAAAATCCAAAATGTTATGATTTAGTGAAAAAAAAACAAATTGCCATGATTTTTGCCATGAAATTGCATTTTTAAGGTTGAGTTCAACTGAAAATAAGTAGAAAGTGAAGACCGCCAAAGCAGAACATATTTCATTCAAATGAATCACGTTCAATCCGTCATCCTTTATCATTAATTCCATTTAAATAATAGGATAATAAAGAAGACTCAAAGTAAAGCAAACAGACCTCTAAGAGTTAAATATATAACTGAAAAGCAAGCCTGCAGAAACACATATAATATTCCTTTCCCTGTGTTTGTACCTAACCCTGGCAAAACAACATTCAGTCATAACAAGCCAAAATGACTGACTGGAGAGAAACGAGGCTTTAAACTGGAATTACACAAAGATCTGTTCCAAGACGGAACCTCTTCACTGCTGGCCTGAGCTATGGCAAGCATTCAAGCCTTCGTGTTATATAAGAGGAGATCCTAATGCCAGCTACTTTAATTATGCCTTAGAATGACAAGACAACTGTACACATTTGCCTTAGAATGTCACAACAAAACCATGGAAACGTCACACTGGAGAGTGATTTAATTTAAAGCCTTAATAAAAGATTGGTTTCGAATGATTACTAATGGTTAGGTTTCTATTACTGTGCCTTCTACTTTCTACCACTACCCTTGGGCCTTTAAAGTGGAGCTAAAAGCATCAGCTAATTTGGGGACATTTGTTTGTGACATGTTAGACATCTGCACATTGGTGGAGAGGGAGATTTACATAGAGATACGACCAAGTCATACATTTATAATGTAACAAATAATGAGTAGCCTACACTACCAGTCAATAGTTTGGACACACCTTCAATGTTCATTCAATGTTTTTTCTTTGTTTTTATTATTTTCTACATTATAGATTAATATTGAAAACAAAGTGTGTGTAAAGCTGCATCAGAGCAACAGGTGATGTTTTCAATATGAATCTACAATGAAGCCAATAATAAAAACAAAGGAAATCATTGAATGGGAAGGCGTGTCAAAACTTTTGACTGGTAGTGTATGTGTCAACATTTTTTACTGGTAAAAATTGAAATCGTATTTTGTAGAAATTATTACAAGTAACTGAGAAAAAACTGGCCAATGTCCCTGAATTTCTACATGAGATTCAATTTCACAAAATGTCATTTAACGTATGACTTGCTTACCCTGAATTTCGGCTACCGAGACTTTTACATTTAAAAAATTGTACACTAGGAGGTTAATGTAACATATGGGAGCTTCTGTCTACAGAATTAGCACTGCAAATTTGTACCAAAAAAATTGGGGTGAAGGGAAAGCTGTATAATCTTTGATATTGAACTATTTGATTAAAATATTTGGCTCAACACTAGAGCTGAAGCCAGTTCTTGAAACTTGATCTTGAAACATCACATCCTTAGTCTTCAACCGTCACATACAGTCTCGGGCTTGAGTAGATACAGGGCCACTGAAGCATCACACAGAACGCCTGTTCAGCTGCGAGTGGGAGGCGGCTGCCATTTTTAGCTCTCTCTTGGCTTAGTACAAGCTCAGTAGAGCTTCTCCTCCACAACGGCGAGGTGCAATCGCACAAGCGCTGCTGGCCAGGGAGCATGTCCACGCAAGGTCCGACTTTCAGTCTGAAACTTTATTACAAACAGGAAGAGAGGAGTGGATGTTGTCTCTTCTGACAGCGAAGTGAATCTGGGTTGAGTTTGAGAGAATGGTTAAGAAATGCAGCCCTTTAGCGCCGCATCTCAGCTTCTCCAAAGAATTATTTATTATTTATTTATTTCATCAGCCGAAGCATGCCTGGAGTCTTTTCTCCTCTTCAGTGTTGCACTGGAACTACGAGATTCATGTAACAAATAAGCAACCTGCGAACGGAGGTCTGCTTATGAACACGGATGTCAAACTGATTTGACACTGCATACACAGCTCTGGAAAAAAGTGAAAGAGAGCACTGCAAAAATGTTCAGTTTCTCAGGTTTTATCTTTTATAGGTGCAAGTATTGAGCTGTACAGCTTTGCCTTCATTTTAAAGAACTGCTGACAATATTTCTCCTAATTTCCAAATAAAAATGTTGTTCTTTAAAGCACAATTTGGAAATGACAAAACATCAAAATGAGATGTTTTACAGCCTTTACAGAACCTGAATAGTTCAAAGAAAACAAATCTCTCGTTCACTCTTAAACAAAATGGCAATAATAATTAAAAGACGTACTTCTAGTAGTGTTTTACCATCCAGTTGGTCTCATTGTGATAGGAGAGTGTTGATTACAGCAGTGTTTTTATACTTTTCCTCATTAAATAAGATGCGATTCAACTGATCAGTAATCAGTCCCTCATAAAGCAGAATGAGGTGCTTGAATTTAACGGACACTGGCATGGAATGGTTGTCACACTCATAGAGAAACATGCACACACACAGAGGAACAGAGAGAGAGCGAGAATGAGAAAGAGATAAATTAGGATTTGCTATGTGTGGGGGGGGGGGGGGTTGGGCTATGACGTTCCAGGGTTGCCATAGGTGTCGGTTGCCGAGCGCCCGAGTGTCAGCCTACTGTCAGGGCTGTTTTAAATGCCAATTGTTTTGCCTTTTTTAATAATTAATCGAACAGGTCCCAACATGCTATATAAATACAAAATATGGCTATAGACACATATAGTTGGCATCACTGTTCACTTTCGTTCTGGGTGAACGTTACGCAAATCGATCATTAATATGGTCGATCAGTGCCATACGGATATTGTGTCACGACTGACGTGGCTGATACCGAGTCTGCGTCTGTGTTAGCAACATGCCCCAATCAGTTGATGTTAAAAGTGATTCATCAGACCCTTAATCCAAATATAAATTAGAGGGAAAGGACCAACAGAGGCTACTTAGCAACTCATCAAGGTTTAAGACAAATAATTTAGATGAGCAGTTTGTTCCAGTGCAAGAAGGAAAGAAGTAAACCTCAGACGTCTTAAGCAATTTCCTATACCCTATATATACTGATGTCTTTGCTGAGCACATATACACGAGGGAAGGAGGTCATTGTGTAAATTTGATTGCTTACCAAACTCTTCCTTTAAGTGAGTATGGTGGGTGCTAAAATAGAAAGTCGAAACCTAAAGACACAGGCAGCCAGAGGGAAGCTATTTCTTCCTCTTCTCCTCTGGTGAAGAAATACTGAGGAGCAGCAGAAGAGCGAGAATGGCAGATTGTGCACCAGTGGGCAAGGTGGAGAGAATCCATGAGTGGAAGGGATGGAGAGAATCCATGAGGAGAAGACTGGCATTATACAGGAACCGGGCATGCTGTGCCAACCTGCCCGCTAGTGCTATTCATACCAACGGACACACACACTCACGCAGTCATAGCTGAACACACTCATGAGTTTGCAGCGGCAGATGGAGGCTGTCAGCGTGCCCTGAGCGAACGGTTCCAAATTAGAGGCACATGAGGCCTCTCTCTCTCTCGCTCTCTCTTTCACTCTCTCTCTCTTTCACTCTCTTTCTCTCACTCTCTCTTTCACTCTCTCTCTCTTTCTCTCACTCTCTCTGTCTCTCTCTCACTCTCTCTCTGTCTCTCTCTCCCCCGCCCCCTCTCTCTTCCTCTCTCTTCCTCTGTCCCTCTCTCCCCCGCCCCCCCTCTCTCTCTTGCTCTCCACACCCTGCACACACCTTCAGGGAAAAAACAAGATCTCAAAAGAAAGGCAGCAAAAAAAAAAAAAAAAACAGGAACAGACCAGGGAAAACAAGTTATTATTCAAGAGTTCAGGCGGGAAAATGGGTGAGCGCTGGAGAAAGAAAGAAACGAGTCTGAAAGAATGACCGAGTGAATGTAGGAGAAGGAAGAGCGATCAGGGAAGCTGATACAGGGTAATGAAAAGCTTGGTGTGCAGACAGAGCTTGTTGGTAAGCACAGATTTAATACAGCAGAAGCACTTAGGGCTAGTGCCACATGGACAGACAGCATGGCACTTATCATTCACTGAGAGTGTGAGTGTGGGTAAAAGCATGAGTAAGTACCAAAAAGAGGACCTCTAGTTATACCAGCAAACCCGCTTCAAATAAAGAAAAAGACAATGTGCCATTTGTTCATGTCTATGAATTAGTATTAGAACTGTTTTTATGTGGTTCCTCATGCAGACGAACAATGCTAAAGTCCTGATTGGCTTCAGTAGAAGGTCTGTAAATAGTGTCATGCTTGCAGGGGAGCCTGGGTGGCTCTCCTAGAAACTGACTGGCCACCGAAGATTGAAGCTGGTTGCTAACTGGTTCTACTTCTGGATAGTAGGGTATTGTCTACAGCTTTTATAAGAAACCAGGAGAAAGTGGTTGTTAACTACATAGAAGCTGCATAGCATGGCCTACAGAGCTGAAAGGTGGTATGAAACCACTCTATGAGCACTTCATGCATTCTAATACTCTATGAGCACTTCATGCATTCTAATAGACAGAATGTAAGACTGCACTCAACCAGATCAAGCCCTACAATTTAGATTTCTAACTTAAAATGACATTTTTCAATTCAATACGTTTCACATTTAAACTACAATTTACTGAGTAAAATATATAGCCAACAGCTTTGTGTTGAAGCCTCTACCAGCACTGCGTTAAACATCTGCACTGCATTACATCAGCAAGGATGGATGAATGAATTTCTGCTCGTCTCATAATAAAGAAGGAACAGTTCTAAGTGGTTTAGTGAACACAGCTATCCTTACAAATGCATTCACAGACCCCAAATGCTTCACACTCACTTCTCACAACTCCTACAGATTCTTTGCGAGCTCATGTTATAGAGCCACTGTACTTATGCGCGTATTTTTCTTTGTGTAAAATACACTGGCACGGTTCCTCTGATTGCAAAAAGAAAAACAAAAGAGGCTTTTCATTCAGTGGTTGCACCTTATCACCAAGTATTAACCGTCTTTTAAGCAATTATTCTTGTCCACATATGAACACAGATGGGTTCGTCCATGGGCAGCATAGAGCAAACCTCTGCAAGATTCTGATTCCCGACTACCAGCACAGAATCTTTTTGTCAGTCTGCGCAGGAAAGGTGTCACGGAAATGGCAAGATGACCTTCAGCAAAGTAATTCGGAATAATGGCTCTGTTGAATGACAGCCAGATGATAATTCTGTCCTTCTCGTCGCTGCTTGGTGCAGTGGCCAGACAACGTAAAGTAAAATTCAACATCACAAGGCATAGAGGTAAAGTGATCCTATCTTTTACCTTGAATTAAAACTATGATATCTCGTAATATCATAGTTCATCATTTTCATTCCTCACAATTCAAGGAGGTTTTTCAGGGTACTGTTCTCTTTTTCTAATTTTAATGCCATTTTTGTTAACATATTTTGGAAAAAAATATATAGAAAGTATAACTTTAGCGCAGGTCTCCTTTTATGTCTTTTCAAGTATGTTACTTTAGCAAACAAACAGTAACTGTGCATTAAATTGTGCAGAGGTGTGTTCTCTGTAAAGGATTTGTACGTAGAAAGTCCATTTTTTTATGAATGACAAAAACAGTTGCAATAATTTTTGTCTGACTGTGTTTCAGCTTCTCTTGTTTTTACTGCAACACTTTGATGTGCATGGATAGCACTAAACTGCTATAAGCTGAACAGGTGGTTTTACGTCATCAGTCATCAGTGAAGAATTGATTTTACGTAATCAATTCTTCACTGACTCCAAAAATGATTAGTTCAAGTGAAGCTCCTTGCTCTTGAAGTAGATTATAACTGGGATCAAGCTCGTCCACCTTTTCTGATGAATAATCACATTCAGCAGCACTCAATAAACATTACAGCACTCAATAAACCATTGATATATGCACTGAACGATGAACAATCTCACTAATTAAATGTATATTATTATTATTATGAACAAACTAGTCAAATATAGCTTTTTTATTGTCCATACTACTACTTGTGTAAAACGTTTCTTTATGTGTATTCAATGTGTTTTTTAAATAAGAAGAATTTCAACTGGATAAAAGCAAGATTGGAGATTTCAGAGCAATTCATTTTAGACATGAATGACCCAAAGGTGGCAATTTAACAATCTCATTAATGAAACACACATTATTATTATTAGTATGATAAGTCAAAATAGTCAAATAATTTATAAAACTACAAATATGGCTTCTTATATACTACTAGTTGTGTTTCTTTATGTGTATTGAATGTGTTTTTAAATACTAAGAATTTATTTCACTCAGATTTGAGAACAATTTTTAAAGAATCAGAAGTGAATCCTCATTACATCAGGAGTTTACACCACTGCCACTACGAGGCAGCAGCCTTTGTTGAGCCTTTGTTGAGCCAAATCCCAATGCCCGTCATTTTAACCATCACTCGCTTCCGTCTCTGCAGCGTCTTCTTGTTCCCCAGCCTTACAGACCCTCTCCCTTGATCACAGCAATGATGTAATAGGTGCAACACCTTTATGGTGAATCGCTCCAATCCTCATGTGCTGTGTCTCCTTCGTCCCTCCCTCCACCTTTCCATCCATCATAGAGATGATGTAATCCCTCTCATCTCAGGACCTACTCTAGCAGGGAAACGGCTACACACTAGTGAGTTATGTAAGACAAGGAAGAGCGCTCTCCCCTCCCTAATTTTCCTCTGAGTGGGAGAGTAAGACAGAGAGAGAGAGAGAGAGAGAGAGAGAGAGAGACAGAGAGAGAGAGAGAGAGAGAGAGAGACAGAGAGACAGAGAGACAGAGAGAGAGAGAGACAGAGAGAGAGAGAGAGAGAGAGACAGAGAGACAGAGAGACAGAGTGAGAGAGAGAGAGAGAGAGAGAGAGAGAGAGAGAGACTTGAGAGAGAGAGAGAGACTTGAGAGAGAGTGACAGAGAGAGAGA
>JBBPDB010000083.1:22364069-22388033 GCA_037974465.1 Brachypetersius altus
CAGATTAGGACGCACAGTACGGACGCAAGTATATCAGCACAAACGTTAACAACGCAACTGTGTACGGATACGCATACGTAGCTCACAGCAAGTATATTTCTGCCTTAAGAGAGCGAGAGAGAGAGAGAGAGAGACAGAGTAAGAGAGAGAGAGACAGAGGGACAGAGTAAGAGAGAGCGATAGAGACAGAGTAAGAGAGAGCGAGAGAAGTTTAAAGTCCGGGGAGCCAGAAGAACTAAAATAAGTTAAAAAAAAAACAACATATTGCCACGATCAGTTTCGTTCTCAAAAAAAAACCTACGTGTGACTGGATCCGCGAGTCCCGATCCACGTAAAACTGGGGGTTTACTGTATATAGTACCAAAAAGACTTGTTACAATTGTGAATTCCTTTTGGGTGCTGTATATAAAATGTTTTTAAGGGACCATATGTTGTTTTCCACAATAGTTTAAGCTCCTGTGGTTGTATATAGAAGCAGTGCTTTCACTAAAGAGTGCATGAAGAGCTACCCATTCAGATTTGTTATACGCCAGTTTGGAATTCAATGTGTTTGAGAGCATAGAGTTATTATTGTCCATGGACTCTGGCAGCATGCTCAAATAGAAATGGCTAAAGAAAATACGAAATACACCAGTACATATTCAAATTCAAGTTCTGGCAGAACTACCCGGGCTACAACTCTGGAGACAAGCTTAAATGTTGGTGAGCAGAATAAGTAACAGTGAACTGGGTTTAGCAGTTCCTGGTTGGGGTTGCTTGGATGCTTAATCAGAAACAGGCACTTCTTTACACTAGAATGTCCAAGAAAATCACCCAAACAGCCCAAAACCCAAATCGCATCCAGATCTTCATTAAGGTCATACAGACTTGTCAGTGTGATTTAAGACACAGTCCTCTAATTTACCAAATTGACTGCTCTGTGAATACCAGGCCTGGATTGGCCTAAATTGGCTGCTTGTTGCTGTGAAGTTGTTTATTCTTTATGGCGTGGAATAAGTCATAGCGAGTCCTAAACCGCGTGGACTAGTCTGCATGACCTTAATGAAGATCTAGATGTGGTCTGAGCAGGTTGAGAAGTTACAGTGAAGATTTGGGTTACTAATAACTCAAACAAAATATTCATAACCGTCTTGGCTGATTGACTACATCTAGATAAAGTTGTGAAACTTAGTGACCCACTGCTTTTAATAACCTAATTTAGCCAAATCAGCAAGTCATCATCTAATCACCAATTCCTTTCGGAATGACCAAAAAGCCCACAAAGAAAAAAACGGACTTTGCTGCCAGACAGGCTGAAGTGAGCCAACAGCAGGCCAGTAAGCAGCTCTGTGTGACGGGGAGGACAGTCATGAGGATAATGAGCTTCTGCCGTTCTGCCCCTTATCTAATGGGCAGCGGCATGAAAGACTCGTCTGTGCAAAACAAACTGAGGAATACTTTCTGGGCTAAATTTGATGTGGCCTGGAACAATGACTCTAAGCTGGTCCACATGAGCCACCCTTATCTTTCTGGGAGGGGGATGATGAGCAGAATTTATCGTACTTGGAACCACAAAAAGGGAGCGTGTCGGAAAATGGGACGTACGACTACTAAAAACAAATGAACAGGCAGCAAAAGAATTAGCAAATGGTGCAAATATTTTCAAAAAAACTGCTCCTATTTCATGCATGCTTGCTCAGACACTCACTCAGCTCCTCCTTGTGCCGCTCCGTCTGAGCAAAGAACTGCCGCAGCTCGGCTGAGATGTCCATGTTGCTGACGTTGCATTCCAGCTCACTTTCTTCCGAACACTCGGACTCTTCCTCGTCCTCACTCTCAGAGTCATCCTCCCCTAGGGCGAACACAACCAGTCAACAAAGTGGATTAGTCTTGTACAAAAACTGGAAAAAGGTGACTTGTTTCTTCTAACCCATATAATATATACAGTACAGGAGGTCCTCGAGTTACGACACAGATCTGTTCCTTCGACAGTGATGTAACCCGTATTTTGGTGTAAGTCGAAACACACGCTAGCCTGAGTCACTTACTGATCCTAACACAGCTGTAAAATCATAAAAACAGAACTAAGCCACAGAAAAAGGAAATCTCCCTCACTCATCCAAGCTACTGCGCATCCTTCCACTGTGCACAACCAAAAGTACAAGGCCAAATGAAGTGGGAGTGAGCGTTGTAAACTCGAAACGTTGTATATCAAGACTGTTGTAACTCGAGGACCCCCTGTAATGTAAAAAGACTGCAATACACAACTTTAATGTTTTATTTCGTCACCATAAAATAAGAAATTGCTTTCTTTCAGAACAGAATGAAATTCACAGAATGAAGCAAACCACAGAACGCAGAATGAGTCTATGAGTTGTTCTAACAATAGTCCATTATAGGAATAGTCTTTTGTTACAGCCCTACCTTCCTTATCCCTCGCCTCTTCTCTGCCCCGCCTCCTCGCCGGTCCACGGGCTCTGTGCTCCATCTCTTCGCTGTGCCAGTCTGCATATCGTGGCACGGCAGCAGGGAACACAGGGTACAGTGCAGGTCCATAAGCAGCCTGCAAGGCCTTGCTGTATGCCCTCCGGTGCCTCTGGTACCAGCCCATGGACTGCTGATAATGCTGCCAGAAGCGGGCATAGACAGGGTGGGCATACCATGCATCCATGTCGCGCTGGCTGGCCTGTGAGAGAGACATTCATGGATCAGTCAACACTGAAACAACTGATAGGTGAAGTGAATAACATTGACTATTGGCATCTGTGGCATCTGGGATATTTTCGGGATATTGTTGAAGCTGATGTGTTGAAAGCAGGAAAAAAGAGCATGTTAAGTGGTATAAGCAGGGGAAGAGATGGCAACAGGATGCACTATGGGAAGAAGGTAAGCTGGCAGAGGGACCAATGTTCTGCAGGGAAACTTTGGTTCCTTCAATAATGTGGATGTTCCTTTGACCTGTACCACCTACATAAACATTTCTGCAGACCAACTTGAAGTGGCCTCTCTCAAAAGACGATGTGCCCTGCTACACGGCACAAATTTAAGAATGGTCTGAGCATCTGTGGAATGTGCTGGACATACTGGTCTGGACAAAGAGCTCTTGTGGAGTACATGATGGATCAGAGCTTTTTCTGATAACATCACAGTCGCAGGGAGGTGTTTTTAATGAGACGACCTGCTTGTGAAACTGAAAAGTGTTCGGGATTTAAAACTGTCATCACTGAAGGCCAGGCATAGTGGACAGTTGACTTCATATGTAGTCTTCGCTTAAATTACTATTCAAATTGCACAATCAACGTACCCAACAATTTATTCAAAAAAGCAAGACATGTCACCTGTCGAGCCATCGGAGGACAGCACAAGGAAAGAAAAAAGTTCTTTAAGGAGCTAATGTGGTTTTACACAATATTTAATAACCATTTAACAGTTTAAGCCCTTGTAGTTTTATATAGAAGCAGTGTCTTCAATAAAGAGTGCTTGAAGTTATAATTGTGGCATGATTTTCAGCTGTAAGGGACATACAAAGCCCCAATTGGTTTCATGTATGTATCATACCTTAACCCTACACTATATGGTCAAAAGTATTGGGACGTATGAACAAGAATTTTAATTGCTTACAAATACATAGATCCCTCCTTTGCAGCCTTAACGGCTTCCACTATTCTTGGAAGCCTTTCAACAAGTTTTTGGAGTTTCTGTGGTGATTTGTGTCCATTCATTCTGTGGAGCATTTATGAAGTCGGCCACTGATGTTGGATAAGCCCTGGCTCAAAATCTCTGTTCCGTTGGATGGGGTTGTGCTCTGTGTGCGCCAGTTAAGTTATTCCACACCGAACTCATCCAACCATGTCTTTATGGTGCTTGCTTTGTGCACTGGAGTAGAAAACGCTCTTCCAAAACTGTCCTTCCCTGGAAGTAAGGGGTCTAGGTGTGTCCCATTACTTTTGTCCATGTAGTGTAGTCCCACCGAAAAGAGAGGCTAGAGCAGCGTTCTTACCATGATGCAGGTTGATCTCGCGTGAGACGTGTGATCTACAGCAGCAACAGCAGCAGCAGCAGCAGCAGAAAGGTCTGGTTCATAAACATGATGCTTTTCTCCTGTGTATAAAACTTCTCAACCTATTTCAGCACCATGCGTCTCTCCTGCGCGCAAGGATTGTGGGAAAACACCCGCCAAATAAAAAGACGTCTTGTGTTGCAGCCTGTTTTATTAGAAATACATTTTCATTTGCCAGGAACTCTTTAATAATGTGATATTAAACGTGTGTGTATAGAGGGGTTTACAGCGGCCTATGTTTTGTTTTTTGGCACTCATCACTGTGTGGGATGGAGCTACCTTCTCACTCTCACACACATATACATACACACATTCATAAATAATTACATGCATACATACATATTACACACACACACACACACACGCACACACACAAACAAACTGTACTGGATGTTTTTGGGGGATAGATTTTTGTTGCAATGTGTTAACATTTTGATTTAACGTGTCAAAACAATTGCATCATTATTTCAAATTATTTAGTTACTTTTACGGAACAGTCTTATTATTAAGACTCAAATCTCAAGAAACATTGAGTGAATAGTAATAATAATAATAATAATAATAATAATAACAATAATAATAATAATAATAATAATAATAATAATTATTATTATTATTATTATTATATAATAACAATAATACATTATTGTTTTTGTTATTATTATTAATATTATTATTATTTTATTTTATTTTAAAAAAATTATTATTATTTTCTTCCTCTTTTTCATCAATACAGATCGATTCTGTTGGGACTTTTACTCTAGCGGAAGTGTGTAGGTAGTCTGATGACAGGGGAGAAGGATGGCGGAGTACCTGGCGTCCATCTTTGGCACAGAAAAAGACAAGTAAGTAATAACTCCATATCTCTCTTTGCTACATGACGCAGACCGACCAGAGAGTAGCTCTAAATGTGTGCAGAGATTATCTGAGATCAGACTGGAGTGGGGCCTAAGTGAAAAGGCCAAAAACAACAACAGACATGAAGAGGCAATTTTTCTGTCAAAATCAAGTTTTCTCAGAGTGATGTGGTTGACACTGCTGCATTAAAGACAAAACTGTTAAAGCCCACTAGCCATATATGTGTGGGTTTTTGACCTTTTATTTACATTAATTCAAACTATAACTATCCATCCAGCTTCTGCTCTTAATTTGCTCTCCTGGATCTTCTTACTTCAGTCGGGGCCCCAGAGAGATGTTCAGGACCAAAAGCTTTTTTAAAAAAAACTGTATAAAGTCAACATTAACTCTGTTCCACTCTGTTTAGAAAATTCTGGGAGGATGTGAGGAAACGTAAACTGTGCTCCCTCGCATTCACACCCACCCCAGACAAATTCTAATCAGCTCTGTAAATACCATTCTGTTTTTTATACTACACAGCCTCTTATCTCACTGTTGATATATTTGCACAATCATATTTATTGCTGTGTACTTTTTTCTGCATTTTTGTAACTTTTTTTGCCCATAATTTTTGCACACAACTCTCTGCTGGCTTTACAACATGACAGAACTACAGACACTATAATATGAGGCTGAAATATAATAGATTGTTTTAGAATATACTGTACAATGGAAAAGTTATGGCAATTTATGTTATGTTATTTATTTTTTTATTTATTTATTTGCTACTTTTCCCAACTTCTTTCAGGGTCAACTGTTCTTTCTACTTCAAAATCGGGGCATGTCGCCATGGTGATCGCTGCTCCAGACTACACAACAAACCAACCTTTAGCCAGGTATTTCAAGTGTTTATTAATGACTTTCCTTCATTTAAGGTGAAAATGTCACTTCTTTTAGCTGTGGAAGAGTAACCAGATATCTAAGAAATGCTCTCCAGAGGATTCCCCTCCACAGATAATGTTCTGTTTGAATCTGAAGGGCCTACTTTTACATTTCTCTTGTGCATGAATTATGTCAGGCACAAATATGCTTTCAATGGCTTTTCATATGTTTTCTTATTTGTTTATTGTTTTCTATATAATCCACTAATATATAATATATAATGATGCTTACAACAAATGTTTCTTTGCAGGCTTACCTCACTCTGATTAGGCAGTAAGTCACTGATGCCTGTAGACTAGGTTAAAAAAAGGTTAAACTTTATACTATTATATAAACACAGCTAATTGAACCGTCCCTCATATGGGAAACCAAACCTTGAACCCAGCGGTTTGGAGTACTTTAAAAAGTCAGGAAAGTACGTCTCTAGCACTGTCTGTAGAAAAGGATTCTCTTTCCTTGCCTATTATTTGTCTGGCTGTTTTTCTCTGTGCCAAGGGACATTCAGCAAAAGCAGTCATGATTTAACCACATGTGTTGTTATCTGTAATAACTGGAGTTGTAATACTTTTGCTTATTTTCAACATTTTCCTTTTTTTTCCCAGACCATCTTGATTCAAAACATTTACCGGAACCCCCAGAACAGTGCTCAGACGGCTGACTCGACTCGCTGTAAGTTTCTTAACTTTATGCATAATGCTTTCTTCTTCTTTATTTGAGATCAGAACACTCTGCAGCTGTTTTGTTGGTGATAAGCACAGCCTTCCTCTCATCACCCACATAGCTGCAGAGTTCTCTGCTAGTGGTCTTAACCATTGCACAGCACACTAATGCTGCCTTCATGTGCTATGGGAAAGATTAGCCTTAACTTTTTTGTAATTTAGAAATCACGAGTGCGTTGTGTTCAAGTGCTGCTGTTGTCGTAGTGAAGAAAAACCATGGGGAAGCCACAGTTTCTCTTGAGCTGTTACTTGGGCCAATACATTGCAGAGATGCATCATGGGAAATGTAGTCTTTTAAAAGGCTACTGATTTTCCAGAATATATGTGAAAGCTTTAGATATAGAACACGTCATATGGGGAAATCTAGCTTTATTTGTAAATGTGTGCGAAAAATGTATAATAGTGTCACAGGTCAGCCAGTGGAAATTACGATGTGTGGGAGTGCATATGTGTTCAAGTCGGCTTCAGGTAGTTACTATAATTCCCATAGGACATGAAGGCACCTTAAATCCTTATCCCTCTTGCCACATTGCCATTAAATATAATCATTTCTGTTAAGTGTTTATGTTTATACCCTTGCTGATGAATAACAATGGTGTAGAACATTTGTCTTGTCAGGCATTTCAGTTTCAGAAACTATAAAGTCACCCTATTGAGGTTCAGCCTTTCCTGCCACAGGAAACAGTCCAGAATTAATAGTGTTTTTGCTACATAACAGACTGGAAAAAACGAATGTAACTGGCACGACGATAAAAGAGGAAAAACATCTTTTTTTAAACTTCACAGTTAAATTAATTGTGGCTATAGGTGTCCAGTGATTCATCTGTCAGGTTTTTGTATGTGTTGTATGGAGCCTTGACTAAAACAGTTAAGGTAAGTATGGAAGCTAATAGACATGTTCTCTCACGCACTAAGACAGTTTTCCTGGGGTTTTTTTTCCTTCTTCTAAACAGACGCTAGAGTACAGCTTACCCACATTGACTCTGGAAAATGAATCCCTTTTGATGTCAAACTGGGCCTAAGTTTTTTTTTTACGATGTTCATGCTAGCCTCATCTTAGTATCAGGGGTTTTATCATCATGTCTTCTCGGCCAAACGTGCCGGAGTAACTGAACTGTTTGAATGACACTACTGGTAAGCTTTTGTGCCAGTAATAAAGTTTACTTTACAAAAATGTACATTTTGTATTTCAGACACATTGCCCTCTTGAACATATACCGTAACCCTCAAAACTGCCCAGTCTGCTGATGCTGTAAGTTGTCCATCCACTTATTTACAGGACCCCCTTTAACATTAACCCAAACATAAGGGGTTTGAAGGCCATTCATTCTCCAAAAGATCTGCTAAGCCTTTGAGACTGTTATGGCCACATTAAGACTCACTGGGCTAATCTCTTTTGATTTTTCAGTCCGCACTTGTTTATAACTGCACAAAACAATAGTATTTGTGTACATGGAGGCCTTATGTTATTGGTTTCCATGATTTACTTGTCTGTTAAATGCAACTGTTCAATATGGTGGTCACATGATTGAGTTATAATGTGGTGTTTCACATAATCAACATACCTGCGTCACAGTTATTTGAATAATCGCTCTGATGATCGTTACATTCAGTATAAACTGCTTTGCTAATAAAGGGTCAAAGGAAAATGCATGCTGTTTGAAGATCACCCAAGATATTGTAAGGTTATTTGAAAGTATGACTTTTATAATTGTTTCTACCCTTTTTTTCTTTTCTTCTCTTTTCTTTTTCTTTTCTCCTTGTGTTCATAGGTGCAGTCAGTGACGTGGAAATGCAGGAGCATTACGATGAGTTTTTCGAGGTGAGTTAATGGCGATCAAGCATAGTTACTTATCGCAGTACAATACTGATCGAAGATCTGGATAAATCCACCTCTTATCTGAATGTAGACATCATTAAAATGAATAGTTCAGCAAAAATTAAATGTACACAATTTTTCATTTATACCAGATATAGTCGATTCTGCTACAGTGTGTCTGGAGTCACAGATTTTCCCTCTTTAATTTAGCCGTGGAGCCACTAGCCTTAACGTTGTTAAACAATAGAAGTCTGTGGTCATCCATTTTCTGTTAATACTTCTCACAACAAGCCCAAACTGCATCCAGCATTTTGTTAAGATGCCGCAGACTTGTTAGTGTGGTTTAAAACACAGTATGACTTTCTGAGAGCTAAAAAAATGGACATAGCTTCACCATAGTGGCAGTTTAGACAACAGGGTCTGTTTTCACAAACCACTTTGAGTAGGAATCTTAGTCTAGTTGAAGTTTTTACTGAGTTTTTGTGTTTATCATTAATACAGAGGAGTCTGATGGAAATCTTCCTTATGATAAGTACCAGCCCTGTTGTGCTTCATTGCAGCTCATAGTTAATTACTATGTGTCCTAAACCACATTGACAAAAATATCTGTTGGGGATTTGGGGGATTTGGGGGATTTTTAAGGTTGACTTCCGCCTCACGTTATTTTTGGTTATACACACACAAGTGTTTAAATCCTTCTCACAATGTCCTTAAAAAAATCACGGAATGTGTGTGGTGAAAATAAAACTCAATCGTTAAATATTTTACTGTTTCCCCAGTGATGACCACACATCTCGGCAAGCAAAGGGTCTGTCCGTAGCCACGGTGACGGCAGCTTCCTCCTTCTGCTGGAGCGTGGCAAGGGCATCCCAAAGTTTACTCATGTACTGAAACCCTCTCCCTTAATTAGAAGTGCCGTCCAGTGAAACGTCATGTGTAGTAATGAGGTGTTAGAGGGTAGCCAACGGTTTGGGAAGGGTCTCCAGTTTAACGGGAGCTTGTGCCACTTTCTGTTTCTCCCATTATACTGAGGACATGACTGAGAACACTAGAGGGCCCCCACAAGCACGTTCTCAATAAATGGTGGCAAATGGAACTAAACAGCTATAACATTGTTAAAAAAAAAAGTCTTTTATGCTCGATTTTTGTGCATTACATTAAAAAGTCAAAAGACCCACTTACTGTCCCTTTATTTCTATAGAGCCAGTAGAATATTAGCAGCTCATTATCTGAATTAAGTGGTTCACAGATGTTACAGATGTACATAAGGCACTGTTTGAAGGTCCTAACTGTGGTTAAACCCCCCCCCAAACAATGACTGTAATCTTTATTGTGAACATGAGAACATTTGTACATATTTCATCTGATCAATTGTTTGTAGTGAAACTTAGGTTGTCTCTGAAATTGTGATGTACTTTATAATGATAATTTGTCCAATTGCATGAAACAAATATTTGATGCATGTGAATCTGTGTCCACAAATGGCAACATTATTATAAGGGCACTTTGACTTAAAAACGGTGCTGTAAATGCGTACAAATCATTTTCTTGTCAATTATACGTGTTCATGTTCTTGCATACAGTACCAGTCAAAAGTTTGAACACACTTTCTCATTCAACGATTTCTTTCATGTTTATTATCGGCTTCATTGTAGATTAATATTGAAAACATCACCTATTGCTCTGATGACACTTTTTTAATGAGATTCATGAGGCATCGACCTGGAAGGGTATTTAATTAACAGATGTTTAACAGATGTTCTTCGTCAAGAATTTCTTGCCGCCTTAATGTGTTTGGGATCATCAGTTGTGATGGTCGGGTTGGTCCACAGTTAGTGATCCTGTTCCACATTATGGCGAGAACCACTAAGTAAAAAGAAACAACAGTCCATTATTACATCATTACAGATGATATTCTGGTTTATTTAGCTCTTATTTTTTGTTAATTCCATCATTGTGTTTGTTTTCAATATGATTCTACAATGTAGAAAATAATAAAAACAGAAAAAACACTGAATGAGAAGGTGTGTCCAAACCTTTCACTGGTAGTGTGGATATTTGTGGGGAAACTTCCTTATGTGGTAACAAAGTGGTTTTGTGTTATTAGGAGGTCTTCACAGAAATGGAGGAGAAGTATGGAGAGGTGGAGGAGATGAATGTGTGCGATAACCTGGGGGACCACCTGGTCGGCAATGTTTATGTGAAGGTAATTTCCACCACAGATCACATTGATCTGATCAGTTGCTTAGACTGAACTGAACAGGAGCTGCAGGATTTCAGTCAGAAGTTAAAATGATGCTCCACTGGCAACACGCTGCTGTAAATATATTCTCAGTGTATTAGGGTTTTATTGAAAAGATTTTATACAGCAGTTTTCCAATAAAACAGTCATAAAAGAAGCGACAAAACCAGTATGAGCTGGTTTATAGAGCTTCCCCCATTCAGTTCAGATGTGCATCAGTTTACTGTAAACAAATCCAAACATTCTGCAGCAAAAGTCTAAAGTAGTAAACCTGTAGTTATCTTCAACATGGTAATGAACAGAAATGCTTAGAATTTAAACTCTTAGAGTCACAAACAGCCTCAGAACTGATCTTCAAGCCATAATCTGTCAATAAATCACATAAGGCATTGGTGTCAAACTCTGGTCCTGGAGGGCCGGTGTTCAGCACAGTTTGATAGTTCACCTTCTCAAACACATTCACTAAAACTGACAATTAACCGGCGAGATGAACCAGGTGTTTCTGAGCAGGGAAATCACCAAAACGTGCTGGACCACAGCCCTCCAGGACTGGAGTTCGAGACCCCTGCTTTGAGGTATTTAAGATCATGGCTTCAGACTTCTCTGTGTATTTTCAGTGTCCAATGATCTGTGTTGAATGTCTGAACAGTTCCGGCGGGAGGAGGATGCAGAGAAAGCCGTTTTGGACCTTAACAACCGCTGGTTCAACAGCCAACCCGTCCACGCCGAGCTGTCTCCTGTGACCGACTTCAGAGAAGCCTGCTGCAGGCAGTATGAAATGGGGTCAGTCTCATCTCTCTGCCTCTCTCTCGCCCTCTGTCTCACTCTGATTCATTCTTTTTCTCCCAGTGTACAGCCTGTTAATGCTTCATGTGTGTAGGAGTATAGTTGGTCCTACAGTGTACTGTTTGGTACTGGATACCATTGTTCAGTCTTCCTTTATTGATTTTCTGCATATTTTTTTATTTATTTCTTTTGTGCTTTTCTTCCTACGGTTTTAAATAAATTCTATTCCTGTAAAGTGCATTAAATGATCTTTATGTATGATAATGGGTTACATAAATAAACTTCACTTGTAGTTCTAGGGCAGTGGTCACCAAACTAACCCCTCAAGGAATCTCAAGTTGTCGTTGTTTTTTGTTAATCCTTTTGTATTGAGTTGGGTTAAAGCATAAATGAGGTGGGGTGGGGGGCTGGGAGCTGGGGGCCACTGTACTACTGGAAGACCACTGAACAGTCGTCTAGATGAGTGTTTGACCCGCTCAGATCCAGAAGCTAATGTGATGAGATACTGTGATTTGACCCGCAGTGTGTACTGTGGTGTTTTTTTTGGGTTTTTTTTTACATTACATAAGAATTGATGCCACAGACTGCCAAACTTTAAAGGTTCCATATCCTGCAGTGTATGTTGTGGTTACGTTATAACATTTTGTATGGTTTTTATGTACAAAAACAGTGAAGTAATTTTTATATGACTTATTTCCTGAAATTACTCAAATTAAAGCAGATTTACCTTTTTTCCTCATTTTTACCTACGATTGTATGGTACATTTTAAAGGTTTAGCATTGTTTACATACTACATCAAACTCTTCTTCAGTTAAAAGTTTTCCATGGTTTCCATGATGTGGGACCTTTAATCTTTAATTGTGTTTGAAAGCTTCATATCTGTGAGAATTTTCCACTGTGTAGATTAGTTTGGTTGTTGTTGAAGCACTGGCAGAAGTGGTGATTTAACTCCGTCAGACTTGCTGTATGGTGCAGCACTCAGTCCAGATGCTGGGCAGATAACTTTTCTCACAGTTTTCAAAGAACCAGCCTTCTAGGCAGCAGTTTGAGAAATTGTTGGTTTCTCACATTTGTAACTCTAGTGCTACAGTAGTTAAGGACAGAGTCTGACATGACTGATGGGATTGGTGTAAGAGAGGGTGCGGGTCATCTAGCATGGCAGTTCTCTGAACTAACACAAATGCTTTTATAGCTGGTGCCCTGGTGGTTAGGGAGTTGTCCCTTCAATTGGAAAGTCCTGGGTTTGAATCCCAGGACTGGCAGTGGCACCACTGAGGTACCCTTGAGCAAAGTATCTTCCCCACACACTGCTCCTTGGGTACCAAGGCATCTGACTGTAGTACCTTTTCTCACCACAGGGAGTGCACTAGAGGTGGCTTCTGCAACTTCATGCACCTAAAGCCCATCTCCAGAGAGCTGAGAAGGGGACTATACGGGCGGCGCCGGAAAAGGTACAGGAAAAACCCTGATCGTTCTGCTGGCAGTACATTGGAAATGAAATGTTTGTGTAATTTAGAACATTATTTTAAATGTCTGTGTTCTAATGTAACTTTCATTTCTTCAGGCACCGCTCTCGTTCGAGGTCTCGTGAGCGACGCTCTCGTTCACGTGACCGCGGCCGCCGGGATCGCGAGAGGAGGAGATCAAGAGACCGTGAACGTTCTGGACGGTTTTGAGCCAACATATAAACTTTTTTTCTTTCCTTTTTTTTTTTTGTTTACTGCCACCCACCTAACATTTGTTGAACACTTTCAGTTTTGTGCCATGGCTTGTTTTTCTTCTGTTTGTTCTTGAAAGCTTGGTTTCTCAATAAAATTACATTGTTATGAAATCATTAATGGAGTATCTGTTTTTTAATGCCTCTCTTGACCATAGTTTATGGCCGTGAGTGTACGTATTTGGTTCCCTTATGCAGGCTATAGCTCATCTCAATTCCAGTCATCATGACTTGCATAAACCTATATGTTGGAGCAGAATTACAAACTTTCAACCTTCATCACTGTGTTTCAGACTCAGAATAGTAACTTTTTGCTATTGTCTGTTTTGTTGTGAGTGCTGTAGGCTTGTTTACGCAACCACTTGATTAGACCGCTAGACATGCTTCCCAGTAAAAACTACACAGGTCATCAGGTCAAAATCATGCTGATTTCAAATATATGTTTAGTTTTTCCTGCAGGTACAGTTTTTGTGATGAAGCTAGTTCTATACTGCCTGATAGTTGGTATAATGTGCATGTAATAATCATATGCGGAGTGTTTTTGAAGAAACAGTGGGAGCTGACTGACACTGATCATTATATCTATGCCCCAGTGTGGCCTGTCTGACTTCACACTGAAAATACTGAAACAGTTCTTGATTGGTGTCTGTGGTTTAATAAAAAACACATGCAGGTCTATTGCAGATCTAATATTACTCATAATTTCAAAAGTTGATGTGGCTAAAAAAAAAAACAAAGCAGATCTGAAATCAGCATGAAAAACTGGTTTAGAAAAGTGTGTTGTGGTTTCTGACAATTACAAAGAAATGAGAGATAAGATGGATCTGTTTGTAAATATCTGGCCAAATGTGGTGATCTTTTATGAACTCTTAAATTTGGGCCTGGTTTTGAAGCCATCAGTTTCTCCTTCATGTTTTCTAATGGTTAAAATTGGGTTTTCCTAATACTGAAGTTAACTTTATGTCTGAATTGTCATGTTTATTTGGGCCTTCATCTTCATACTCTACACTAACGTAACAGACTTTAGAGATGGACCTGGGGAAGTGTCAGTACCTACCCAAACACACTGTCAATGAAAGAATTTTCATAATGGATGACCAGATTTGTATGCTTTACATTTACATTTATGGCATTTATCAAACGCTTTTATCCAAAGCGACTTCCATTCCCTATCTACAGGGGACAGTCTCCCTGGAGCAACTTGGGGTTAAGGTCTTGCTCAGGGACCCAGTGGTGGTATGCTGGAGGTACGATTTGAACCTGTGACCTCCAGAGTGTGTGGTCCAGAGGCAAGTATCCTACCCACTGAGCTACCGCCACCCCTATGTATGCTCTTTGGATCTATTGAATCCTGGCCGTTACAAAATGGCTTGGAATGCTGAAGCATTAAGATCGGCCTCCACTGGAAGTAAGGGGCCTAGCCCAAACCATGGAAAACAGGTGTGTCCCAATAGATTTGTTCATTTTGAGTATGTTTGATTACACTTTAGGGACAGCATTGGGCGTCACTGTTTCACACCTGTGGGTGGAGCTCGTATGTAAATACACGCCCTCGCTTCAGCCAATCACAGAGTGCTCCCCAAAGTGGCCCCCGTCCCTTTAATATCGAGGCTCAATACGTTTTCTTCCATCGAGTCCAAACGTGAGGAACTGCTGGAAAGTGCAGGCAGTGATTTGTCCAGTCTCGGAGGTGAGTTTTCCTTCATTTAGCATCAAAAGAGCAAATTAAGGAATGCTTTTTTTAAGGTCGGATTCCAAAAACGTCGATGAAAGTCACAGGTGTGTGAAACTGAACTGATTATTCCCTTCACGCTTACTTTACTAACTTAAGACACTGAAAGTGGACAAAAGTCTTGGGACAAACCTGTTTTTCAGGCTTTGGGCTAGACATTTTGGATAGCGCCAGCGTCGAAGGTATTATAGCTGCAAATAGAGACCAACTCCGTATTAAAGTCTATGTATTTGAATCCAGTGTCATTAAAGTCCCTCTTTGAGTAATGGTCAAGCGTCCCAGTACCTTTGTCCACAGTAGTGTAATTTTACTGTTACGAGCATGTTCTGTGGACTAGACACGTATGGCGATTTTACATGAATTTATTGGGAAAATAGGGGAGATACAGTGTAAAATAGATAGAAATCACATCACCAGCCAGGAGTTTCATCATCTGGGTGAATTAATGAGCTGTTCAACACGTGTTTACAGTCAGAAAGCTACTATAAGTCGTCTCCTGATCAGATCTCCCTCTGAAAAAGCATCTGCCTCGTGGTTCAAACTCGTTATTTTCTGTTGAAGTGAATAGCTTCGGAATAAATTAGCCATTTTTAAAAAAAGAATTTCAGTTTTTTCCCCATCGGAAAGCACATGGTTCTCCACCTGTCCTCACTTCGCCCGGGTCTTACAGCCCGCCAGGTTTGAGGAGCTCCACAGTGACGGAGGACTTTAAGACTCGATGTGTTTGTGTTGATCTTATTTCTGTCTCTCAAAAACCTCACACAACACAACAGCCAATTCTCACCATTTATCGATATTAAATCAGTGCTGCAGAAAGAAAAACGGGTCAAACTCAATTTCAGATTTACTGAGGATTCCTTGCATAGTTTTTATTTTTGTTATGTAAATATCTCTGTGTGTGTGTGTGTATATATATATATATGTTTAAAAAAACCTGCAGTGCCCTGAAGGAAAGATAGATAAACCATGTGCTGAAAACACGTTTGTTTACTTATTTCGTAATAAGTCATTTCCACTGTCCCGTCAACACTTGTACTGGAGTTAGAGAATGCTTTAACAAAGTCAAAGTTTGAGTTTGTTTAGTCCTGCAGGAAAATTTCTGAGGGTTTATTCTTTTAGTATTATGGAGAAATAAAGCCATCAGAGCTGAATTAATGAGGGACGAGTTTTTATCTTTCTCCTTTAAGAGAAAGAGGAGATTAGCACATTTAAGACATTTAGGAAACATGTGGTCTGAGAGGGAGGTCGAGAGTTGTATAAGATCATGATGCAAATGTTCTGCTTCATTAAGGCAAGATTAAAAAATGGGTATTTTGAGCCAAGGGTTGCTTCTTTGGAGCATAATGTCAGAAATGGGACAAAAAGTGCCACACTGATTGGACTTTAAATATAAATGGGATTTATTTGATTTCATTTTAAAAAGAGAAAATGCCTTAGACTTCAAAATAATGTGAATTACTGAAGGTAAACCTTTGATGTTTAACTTGACCATGAACTTTAAACTTGAACTTGAAAGCTTTCCAAGGCTCCTGGAGCTGGAACAAAACCCCTAATTTGTATATCATTCTCGGTAACTGGTTGTTCAGTCACCAGTCCTGCCAGCCTGTGCAGCCACATGTTGCTGTGTACTTGTTTTGGGTCTCAGCCAAGGCCAGCCATGACGCATGTGTCCCTCTGCACAGTTAAACCTTTAAAGGCCTTTACAGCTCCTGCTCCTTACACCACAGCTGCTCCGGTTACTTTAGGGCGCATAACAGGGTGCATGTGTCTGTGAACGTCCGTCCTGTGTAGTGCGTCCAGTTGTAGATTGGGACTGAGCCACAATCAGAAGCCCATAATTACAAATGTGTGTAGATTTTTTTTCAAATAATGAAGTCAATGTAACTGTTATTAATCAGTGTCTGGCAGAGCCTGTAACTGAACACAGTACAGTACTTGGTGTTTCTAAGGAAGCAGTAATATGTTGGCCTCATGTCGGGGGGGGTGGGGGGGCAGTCTTTTCACATTAAGGCAGCGGAGCGAGATGTGTGTTTTTAAAGAAGCTGGAGGATGAGTTAGGTTTAAACAGCTGCTGTGTAGTGCACACTCAGCGTTACACAGGGGCCTCTTCCATCTGGACCCACGTTTCTCCCAGCCAATGCAGGCATTCAGAAGTGAGGAGGATACCACGAATTGGTGACTCATTAATTCCCCCCCTCTAGAACCGTGCCATGTTGCATCCACAGCAAACCAGTTTTGCCAACTGTCTCCTACAGAAAGTGTATCCAGAAAGTCACTAGATACAAATAAATGACGTCGTTGACGTTCTCAGAATCTGAATAAAAAAAGGGGGCAGAAAGGAGAAGCAACCGATCAGCTTATAAACACTTATAAAGCGAATTGTCATAATTTCCTTTTACATTCAAAGAAATTCAGCTCGGACATGCACGCCTCCCCAGGCGGTCCTTGTGGATTTTGGAATATAACTCCCCCTAGGAAGGTCAGAAAGACTGGTGGGAGGGCTTGTTTGTATTGTAAGTGTCACGATTTCGGTTTCATATCGCATTTCGTTACAGCCCTACTCAATTATAATAGTATAATATGAACTAATGGCTGGTGCTCAGTGATAATAATAATGTGAATTAATGATTTTATGCTCAATTATAGTAGAAATCTGAAATAATGTCTGATGTTCAATTATAATTGTGATATGGACTGATATCTGATGCTCAATTATAGTAGCAATGACTGTTTGTTTTTCAAAGCGCAGCAAATACTGCTCACATTCCTGTAGTGATTTGGTGTTTGGCTTTAAGAGTTCTTCTTGCAACATCATGATTAAACTATAATGATGAACTAATCATTACTTGTTTTATTAAGATTAAGTGCTTTGTCGGCCAGTTGTACAACCTTTCAACGTTTGGCTGTAATCCCTTTGGCACAAGTGTTTACTGAGAGCGTGGTTTCGGCAAATAGTAACAAAGAGATAAAGCAGTTTATTTACCAGCTTCAGGTCCATTACAGATCAAAAGGGTTCATGGTCCAGGCTTGTAAATGTATTTTAAATGTATTTTATTTATAAAGCTCATTTTAGGAACCCCTCATGTTCACCATAATATTGTACAGTAAAGTGAAAATAAAACTAAATGAAAGACAAAAAAACATCAAATAAAATAGAAACTGAGAGAAAACATCCCAAATGAGGCACATACCTCCTAAACTAATTAAAATCAATTACATTCATTAACAACACTCACTCAGAAGCCTGGATAAGTTCTGAGACTTTTAAAAAGACTGGGATGGATAGAGAACATCTAATCCTCGCCAGAGTTCCTTAATTTTTGGGGCATTTCCTGTTCTATAAGATATTTAATGTAAGTGCACAGGGGAGCATATATAATGACTTGAGGTTTGAGGCAGTTAATTTAATGAAGATGTTCATTGGTTTCCATAACCTGTCTAAGCTGATTGATTGCGTTTATGGTGAGGACATTACTTTACTTTTAGGGCCGGTTTCCTATACCTGGATTAAGCCTTAGACCAGGGGTGGGCCTACCTGTCCAGAAAGGGCTGCTGTGGGTGCAGGTTTTCTTTCCAACCAAGAAGAAGCCAGACCTGAGTAACTGAAAACCAAGACCAACTGATTACAGAGGTGGAATCAGGTGTGCCTCCTGCTTGATTGGAATGAAAACCTGCACCCACAGCGGCCCTTTCTGGACTGGTTTGCCCACCCCTGCCTTAGACCAATGGTTCCTAACCTTTTCAACATTAAGGCCCACCTTTCACAGCATGTTGCCAAGGCCCACTTGGCCACATTAGATGATATTAAATAACCAACTGCGGACCAATGGCCTGTCTCGATTTTAGATTCACGGCCCAATCAAAAGCCTTCAACCTGCCGTCTGTTTATGTCTATATGGATCAAGCACAATTAGCACACCACACTTTTTACGATACATGCTTTATTCTGTGCATATTGGTATTCTTACTCATTTTTTTCTCTTTTAATGTATTGTAATTGACAGTATTTGCAGTTTCACAGATGTTTCAGGGGCTCATTTCACTACATGTTGTAGAACTGTATTTGTGCCAGATAAAGAATCTGGCTAATAACTAATATTGACCTCTTGCTAAATGTTGGAGGAGTAAATAATTTCCCTCCAGAGGGAGTAATGCAGTGGCAGCAGCTCCTATAGAGGTGTTTAGTTCATGAATCCCGACCCACAATCACGTCAAGTTCACTCTTTTCTACAGTTCTTCTTTAATCAGAAGGATCGTGTTGTTTCTTTCCAATGAAGAATGCCTTCAGTGCCTCCCAGCAAAGAGAATGGAACCTCCAGTCCTGTTTGCCCCTTCACTGGCAAGATGGGCACCAGCGGTAACAAGAACGGAGCAGAAAAGGGTGATAAAGGCAGGGAGGTGCAGGGAGTGAACGGGGAGAACGGGGCTGGTGAGAGGAAGTGGATTCGTCCCGACCTGAGCAGCAAGTGCACCTGGAAACTCGGAGCACCACACACTGATTCCCCCCACACCCACCCGCCCAGGTGAGTACCTAATTAAAAAAAATACAGACATTATGTTAGTATATTCCATTTGTTACAGTCTTAAAAAGACCGAAGATCTAAAACAGAGGGAAAACATGGGAACGACCATCCAACAGAAAATCCAGGGTTTGGTGGTGGGGGGGTTCAGTAGCTGACTGACACATTTCATTGAAATATAAAGAGGTGTGATTTTTGCATGTTTTTCTTGCTCATGCCTTTAAGCTCAACCCTAGTATTAAACCAAACCCTGGTACTAGTACTAATCCTAACACTATTGAGAATCAACAGGGTTTCACCAGATTGTACATAATGATTTGAACACATAGCAACTGGGGACTATCCAAATAAAGGCGGGACCAAATGTCTCTGCTTCAGTAGTTGGCAAGCTCAGGCATGCAGGCTAATCCAGCAGGAGCCAGTTCTAGTGCCATGTTTTTTGCATTTAACGTCTAAACGAATGTTTTCTGTAATGATGCTTCAGGTTGACTGCACTGCAGACTGTGCAGTACTTTACTGCTGCTTGTACTTTCGCTGGAATCCAGTGATACTCCAGCGATGATGCTCTTCAGATTTAATGGGCTATCGGCTCATTTAATCTTGTCAAAAATGACTCCAATAAACTCTAATCCTGTTTCTGAATATAACTGTACCTGGACAATATACGCCAGTGAGGAAAGCTGATGGTAGATATGGTCTAGAATAGAGGTTTTAAAGCCTATGAAAGAGAGTCTGCTGAACGGGGCACTGTCAGAGAAGTTTCATGTTTGAGATATGTGCTGTTTTACTCTCCATCAGAGAGGTGTGTGTGCAAATGTGAAAGTTGGAGGATGTGATGCAGAATCATGGTACAGCCTGCAGAATCACAGGCCGCGTACAATGAGAAAAGCATTTGCTTTTATTATTTAGTGTACTTCAAATTTACACACAAACTGTCTTTTAAATGTGTATTCATAAGCGTAAACAAATTCACCTTGAGACTTTTTTTTTTTTTTTTTTAAACACAGTCATGTTTGCTTTATGCTGTTTTTTTGCCACTTTGCTGCTTTTTGCCTTATTTCAAGTCAAGAAGGTTTTTTGTCATTTCAACCATACACACACAGTACACAGTCAAACAAAACAAAACGATCCTGAAGGGCAACGGTGCAACACGAGAACAAAAAAACAAAGTGCAAAAAAGACGAGAGCAACAAAATAACTGGACAAAACATTTTAGTAAAGTCAACGACAGCTAAAGTACAAGTCTGAATGAACACAGTATTATGACAGATACTGCATTTCTAGTAGAGGGTTGTGTGGGCAGAAATGTAGAAAAGAACAGACAGCAATACATAGAGTGGCCACATGACTGAGAATGTACACTTTAATAAACGGAAGGGTATTTACTGTAATTAAAGGTATTTGTTTAAGGCAGAATTGTTTTCTCTCCACTTTGGAAGGACAAATGAATCAAGCGTCTTGCCCAACATCCTCAGACGAATTGGGGACACACCCCTGGTTCGCATCAACAAGATCACTAAGACGTTCGGCCTCAAGTGTGAGCTGTGTGAGTATGCAGTCAGAAATAGCAGACACTAGTGCAGCCTATTGAGTTTTAATTACTAGGGTTGTAGAATGAATATGTTCATTTCAATCAATTAATCACAGAAAAAATACTTCATTAAAAAATTTACGCTGATTGATCGCACCACGTGACTTTAACCCGGTCCGGTGTTCTGCTGAAACATGCTGCCCATCAAGATGTGCTACCGTGCCCTTCTGCGCATGTGCAGTTCCACAGTCTTGGGATTTAGTGCCACGAACATAAATCTGTGCTATCCTGGGACACTGGCAGCTGTTTAAGCTTCAAAGGGAGCTTTTTTCCACAAGGTGGTATGAATCAGTAGACCCTGCTGTTGATTTCCACTACGGTAGCATTTTTTGACAAGGCAGCATAAATCATCAGAACACTTTGCTTCACTGTAGCATTTCTCAGTGTTAGAACCTGACTGTATAAACTGGTTCTATGCGCTGGTAAAGATCCATCTATTCAGGCTTTTCTCATTTAAATAAAGTATATATTTCTCGGATTATGCTTCCTATTTCTCATCATTATCAGTCCTAGACTGACCATATAAACTGTTTAAGGTAGCGTAGCATCAGAACACTGTGCTTGTATGTATATTGTGTTAAACCGCACCTTATAGATGAACTTAGTTCTACCATTGTTCTTGCTGAAGCATTTATTATTTTTTCTGGCAGTATATTTCTGATTGCTGTAACCATTACTGCACACAAACAGTGCAGGAACAGTAAAATAAAAGAGGATGTTGAAAGTCTGTAATGTTGATTAATTACTCGCTCATATGCCAAGATTCATTTATTTTTTTTAAGTACTTTTACAGAAAAAATGTGTGCGATGAATTTAGATTAATTCATCAGTGAGCTTGTAATTAATTGTTTCAATCACATGACACCTAGTAATTATACAGTTAATTAACCTTGAATTGCACCAAAATGTTGTGCTTATATTACTGTGTGTGTGTGTGTGTGTGTGTGTGTGTGTGTGCGCGTGTGTGCATATGCAGTGGCAAAATGTGAGTTCTTCAACGCGGGCGGCAGCGTTAAAGACCGGATCAGTCTCCGGATGGTGGAGGACGCAGAGAGGGCGGGCGTCCTCAAACCCGGAGACACTATAATAGAGCCCACATCTGGAAACACTGGTAATCAGAGTGTCTGTTTGTGTGATACTGCAGTTTTGCTTGCTTCCACATTGATGTAAATGATGTCTACCAGTGTGTTGGTATAATAAAACCTTTAATGGCCGCTCTTGATGACTGGCTGGTGTCGTGGCCTATGGTCTGGCCTACAATCAGTCAAAATGACAGTACAACACCCAGTGGAGCTGATTTTATTGAACCCTTGCCAGAACAAAATTGTATCAACTCTATAGGGTTGAGAGATCAGTTGCTTTACCTTTTCACATTTTCAACTTGCAAATACAAGTTTATTATCATTATTCTTTATTAGGAGTGATGTAGGATGCGAGATTTGGGATACGGTCTTTTTAAAACCACTCTCTGTGTGTCAGGTATTGGTCTTGCTCTGGCGGCTGCTGTGAAGGGCTACCGCAGCATCATTGTCATGCCGGAGAAGATGAGCTTGGAGAAGGTAAAAGCTTTATTTTCCGATATAGCTGTCAGTGACAGGACAGTGATGTTTAAGATGCAAAAGGCTTTCCAGTTAGAACAGATGTTTCATGAAAAAGCCTTTATAGTCGGCTCACTGGATTAGTCGCTTGCATCTTTTCTTTTTCTATTGTTTGGTTAGATATCCCCATTCCTTAGTAATGTCGGTCCTGTTTGGTAAGGATTACCATTTTAGCCCCCTTTCGTTTTCCATAATTCTTGGTTTCTTGTACTGTTTGCCCTGCCTTTTCCTATATTTTTCTGTCTGTTATTATTTTGCTCTCAGTCTACTGCCTAGCCCCGCCCCTCATTGTGACTACCTGTGTCTCGCTCCTGTAAAGGGGACATTTGGCTCTTATCCAGAGTGACTTACAGTAATTACCTACAGGGACAGTACCCCCTGGAGACACTGAGGGTTATGTGGGGTGGTGGAGGCCTGGTGGGAAGGATACTTACCTCTGGACCAAGAGGTCATGGGTTTGAATCCTACTTTCAGCATTCCACCACTGGGACTGCTCCCTGAAGCTGGGGAATGGAAGTCATTTTGGATAAAAGCATCTGCTAAATGTCATAAATTTAAATGTAAAGTGTTTTGCTCAAGTACACAATGGTAGAAAATGAGTGGGATTCAACCCCACGACTTTGTGTTCATCGGATTCACAGGTAAGTGTTTTAATAACTAGGCCTCTACCACCCACCCTCCTGTCTCTTCCCCAGTCCAGGAGTTTCTTACTTGTATTGCTAATATACATGTTTCCCCTGTTTTCACTCTGGTTTACTTGGTTCTTGATGTTTTTACTCCGTGATTCTCGCTCTGTGCTTTTGCCGCCTTGTGTTCATGTTTTTGTTTTGCACCACAGTCTTGTTTAGGCTTATTATTAAGTCCTTTTGGTTTGTGTTTAGGTGGATGTGTTGAGGGCTCTGGGGGCAGAGATCGTCCGGACACCCACAAGCGCCCGCTTTGATTCGCCAGAGTCTCATGTGGGCGTGGCCTGGCGCCTGAAGAATGAAATCCCCAACTCGCACATCCTGGATCAGTATCGCAATCCCAGCAACCCCCTGGCTCACTACGACACCACCGCCGAGGAGATCCTGGAGCAGTGCGATGGTTAGGACGCCTTCAGCTTTGTCTCTCTCTCACACTTTGAACTCCACTGCAGGGGGTCCTCAAGTTACACGGTTCTGTTCCTTCGACGGTGAAGAAACACTAGTTTTGGTTTTAGTTGAAACACAACCGTAGCTTACTCACTTACTGATCCTAACACAGTTGTAAAATCATAACACAGGTCAACAGGTCAGAATCATCACAGATGAGTTTATGTGGGTTTTGTAGTGTTTTTCATGCTGATTTCAAATCTGTGTATAGTTTTTCCCACATGTACAGTGTTTGTGATGAAGCTAGTTCTATACTGCATGATAGTTGGTATAATGATCATATAATAA
>JBBPDB010000083.1:22388133-22420290 GCA_037974465.1 Brachypetersius altus
GACACTGATCATTATATCTATGCCACAGTGTGGCCTGTCTGACTTCACACTGAAAATATTGAAACAGTTACTTGATTAGTGCCTGCGGTTTATAAAAAAAAGCATTCAAGTCTATTGCAAATCTAATATTAATCATTCAACAAGTTTATGTGCCAAAAACTGAAAGCAGATCTGAAATCAGCATGAAAAACTGGTTTAGAAAGGTGTTTTGTGGATTCTGATGATTACAAAAAAAGTGTTGACCTGTGTAATCTAGAACGTAAAAGCACAACTAAGCCACAGAAAAAGGAAAAGGACGTAAATATACTGTACTTGTACACTGTAATGTATCGACAGAAAAACAACCAACAAATGAGTGTAAAAACACCTATTTTGTGCTTTTAAGAGTCCAAAATGGCATAAGTAAGTGTACTGGGGGACGCCAACCCTCTCATTCATACACCTTGTTACTGCATATTTTGCATATTCTGCATGATACCCCCCCGTCTCCTTACTCAGGGAAAGTGGACATGCTGGTAGTAGGAGCCGGAACAGGAGGGACCATCACTGGCATCGGCCGCAAGCTGAAAGAGAGATGTCCCAACGTTAAGGTGAACACTGGAACTGAGCGTCCAGTCACTCCTACACTGATACTCCGAGTTTTAAGAATAAAAAAAAAACTCAGACAAGAAAGCCATTATGACACTTGAATAATAGCTTATGTAAGGCAAGTTTATTTGTATAGCACAATGTCTCACAAAGGTCATTCAGTGTCCTTTACCAAGGTAAAATGATACAAATGATAAAGTAAACAATGTTTCTAATTATTAAATCACGTAAAGTTAAGATTTAAGTTCAATTCAGGTTCAACAAAGGTAGAGATAACCATGAAATGAATACAGATAAAATGTGCATGAAGTCTTTTCTCGGTCATACTTTGACAGAATATGGAATGCAGGTAAAAAACTTTAAGGCTAAAAAGCACAAGGTTAGCTTCCAGGTTAGCTAACTGAGCTCTTCAGGGTTTGTTTGTTTGTTTGTTTTCCCCGTTGTGCTGCACAGACCAACCTCTTACAAATATTTATAAATTAAACAAAGCTGAGTTTTATACATCTCTCTCTGCAGTGAAACTGTTTTATATATTGGCTTTATTTTATAGAAAATACAGTTATCTCTTCCAAACTTGGCCAGTAAGGCTTTTTTAAAAATCTTTGGCCTTTGCCTTCTTTTTAAGTGGCATCAGAGAACATCTTTAGGCCTGTACTGTTTGTATTGCTTATAGGTGGATCATGCTAAGCAAGTATTTCCATACTTACAGACATTCCTCTGCCTTTCATGCAGCAATGCTACAATATACACCCAACAAATAATCCAGAAACATCTCTAAAAGGAACAGCTCTAAAAAACAGTACAGGCCTAGAGATGCCCTAGGAACAGTACAGTGGGTAATTAAATGAAAAAGTGTGTGTTTGTGTGTCTCAGATCATTGGTGTGGACCCTGAGGGATCGATCCTGGCTGAGCCGGAGGAGCTAAACCAGACAGATAAGACGCAGTATGAGGTGGAGGGCATCGGCTATGATTTCATCCCTACTGTGCTGGACAGATCTGTGAGTGACCGAACATTCATACACACACAAACAAGCTAATCCTGGACTATTACCTTAGAAAATGTCCCATAACCTTTGACCTACAGTTCCTGTGACTCTGCATGGAAAATGCAATCAAAAATGCAAAAAAAACCAAAACATGATGATGGAGTTTTCCTTCCACATGTTAATATGTCCAGTCATGTTGCGTTGGCGTCGGACAGGACTAGGACCAGTTTTAAGGCCTGGAGGTACAGGCCACGCCAAACTTGTACTATTAATATTTTTCCAAAAAAAAGAAGATATATATATATATATATATATATACATACCAATTGCAAACAGCTCACTTTATTAACCATAGGTTTATATTATTAGTTAACTGGAAGCCCAATCTCTCCAGGTAGAGAAGGACAAAAAAAACACTCTGGCAGCACTATGTCCAAAATGGCTCTGAAGTAAGTCCAAACGCCTAAAAAAATAAGTCGTTATTTCAGAATGCTAAGAGGAAAAAGTAGTAAAAGTGGATGGAGTTGCCCCTGTGATCCCAGAACTGCTAGTGGCACCACTGACGTTTCCTTGAGCAAGGTACCATCCCCACACACTGCTCCCCCGGTGCTGTTTTTGGCTGCCCACTTTCTTAAATGCAGAGAAAGAATTTCACATTTTCCTTCCATAATGAGAACTTAACAGCTAGATCACATGATTAAAAAATGGTCAGATTAATTACAAGCGCTCTGATTTAATTTAATTTAATCGCACACTTCTTTGCTGTTAAAGTATTTACAAATATACATTCATTTTGACATATGAGTGAATTAATATTCAACATTACAGACTTTCAGTGTCTCTTTTATTTAATGTTTGTGTTTTGTTGTGCTTTGATTAGCCACTAGATGGCAGTGTGAGCATAACATTTAGTCTGTGATACTGGACCCTAGTAGAGGGTAGACTGTGTTTCTTGTAAAGTCAGTATTTTGGGTTTGATAAATATGTGCGTTTTGTCATACATATATTAATTTTACCCTGCTTTTCTTTTAGTTTGTTGGTTTTCACCCATAATTTACACAAAGAGGACCATCTTAACTTAAAGAGGACCAAACTGTAATACACTATACACCTCTTTTGTACGGTTTGGGCTGAGCCCCTTACTTCCAGTGAAGGGGAATTTCAATGCTTCAGCATACCATTTTGGACAACACCATGTTTCCAACTCTGTCTATCTGTTAATTGTGTGTATGTGTTTGTGTGTGTTCATTTTTAAGGTTGTGGACAGATGGTACAAGTCCAATGACGAGGAGTCCTTCGCTATGGCACGCATGCTAATCCGAGACGAGGGGCTTCTATGTGGTAAAATACACTTTACAATACAATTACAATCATTTGGCAGAGGTTTTCATCCAAAGCAACTAACAACATAAGAAAATATTCCAGTTTCAGGACAATGTAAGAACCAGGGGAGAGTATTAAGTGCTAAATCTTTATACAAGAGTAGTGCAAGAAGATGCATTAGGAGAGGAGATACTCTGTGAACAGATGATCCCCTAAAACACATTCTAAGTGCTTAGCTGGCACAGTACATATTCTATTCATCTCAACTTCAATTAGATTTAAAGCTCCGTTTTGGCTTTTTTAGGCAATTTCCAGTCGTGTTTGGCGTCCAAAGTTTGCTTCTTTAGTTTAGCTATAAAGCAATGGAAACCCACAGCCACCTGTTAACACTAAGTGGTCAAAAAAGATGCACAACTAAAAATGACCCAAAACCACAGAAATGAGTGGATCTAAGGTTTCTCTACCTGTTAGCAACATATAGGTCCAGTGCAGAACTAGAGAAGTAGCCCTCTGACTCCCAAGACTCCCGGTATTTGGGGTAATTTCCGGCTGGACGATATCTTCAGTGTCTAATCTCAGTCTCTCGCTTGGTCTCTCTAGGTGCTAGCTCGGGCACGGCTATGGCTGCAGCAGTGAAGGTGGCCAAGGAGCTGAAAGAGGGTCAGCGCTGTGTGGTCATCCTCCCTGACTCCATCCGCAACTACATGTGAGGAAAGCTTGACGGGGAGAACTCAAGGGTGTAGACAGATTGGGTGTGAAGTTCAAGACGTGTTTTGTAATGTAGAGAGACTTCAGAGACTTGGTTTCTCTCACTTGTGTCTCAGTGGTTGTGATTAACTGAGAGTGACCTCCTCTGTCGTTTTCTCCAGGTCCAAGTTCTTGAGTGACAAGTGGATGTTCCAGAAGGGCTTTCTCACAGAAGAAGACATCGTGGTTACCAAGCCCTGGTAAAGACTGGGTTCTTTAAATGTGTGTATGTCTGTAGTGGGCAGTCTGTGGTGACTTGGACTCTGTACTGGAACTAGAGCACACACACTTTGATGCTAAATGACAAATTCAGGGAAAATCAAGTTTACACATTTTCTTCAGACCCCAAACAAAACATGTTTGGTGCCTGACATGCAATTATTGACTTTTGCACTGGTGCTGCAAGGCCAGTGAGGCTGAATTTCCTTTTTTCCCATCACATGGTGCAAAACACCAAACATGTCATATATGTACATTTGATTTATCTGTCAGTTATCCCTTCAAATAGCAGAATGTCAGCTTTAATTAAGCAAAACTGAAAGGGATTTTTATTATCATAAATATCATTTGTGCGATTTCAGTAATAGCACACGCTGCTCCCCAGGCGCTGCGTTCCTGGCTGCCCGCTACTTCACTTGGTGAATGGGTTAAATACAGAGTTTCTCACAGTTCACACTGTGTGCTGTGGTGTGTTCACAATTGACAAATGAACTCTTAACACTCTAAATTAGATGAACCACATTATAAATGCATTGCAGTCCTTTTTTTATTGCCAGTCTGTCAACGAGGCGTTTTAAGTCATTTGCATATAATAAAATTGTCCTGTTAAACAAACTGCGAAGGATCTGCAACCTTCTATTTATTTCTTAAGATCTGTAACCCTCAAACTTTACCAGATGCTCCTCTAGGCTTAAAATGCAGCTGTTTTTATTTTGTCTATTGTTTGAGGCTTTTTTGCTTTCAGTCGTCAGTTAGTAAATTGCATGTGGCTAAAATGCCTCTGTACACTGACAGTCACATAATCAATAAAAGACAGGTGGTCCGGTTCAGCTGGCAGCCGTGTGTTTCACAGATAAAGCGGCATGTTTTCTATTGTGCGCATATTTTTTTGTCCTCATTCCACATCTGGAATCAACTCTTCTGTTCTCTCTCTTGTGCATGAACTATTGCGCAGTAGCACACAACTGAGAAACAGCCGAGTAGTCAGTTACAGGCCAGTTACTCCTGGTCCCCTGAAACGGGGTGAAAGTGTGTACAGACATGGCCTATATTGTTCATGCAGACCAGATGTAGATTCTCTGAATCTCTCTGACTTTCAACCTCATCATAAGCATAGCATTTCAGATCTAATATACAAATGTCTTCAAGAACAATATCAGATAATGTGTGTTCGTGTATGTCTTCTGTCAAAGTTTATACACTGCACTGCAGTGGCAGGAACTGTATTGTGTTGAATCATTTTCTTAGAGGAACTTGAGCCAGGAAATGTTCTGCCTAAAGACCTGTAGGGACAGTTTGCCTAAAATGTCAGCACTTGGAACACATTCTCGCATCCCTCTCTATAGATATTAGAGTCAGTCATGTCAAAGAAAAGAATAATCATCTGAATCAATGTTTTAGGCCCTAGTGGGCTGTAGTGGTATAGCATAGCTGGCTATGTATTTATTTTTTGTTTTACATAATATAATTTATATGTTATAATATACGTACATTAAATATATATTATAATATATATTATATTTTATAATATAAAATGATTTAGGACAAGTTCATTGATCTCTCTCTCTTGCTCTCTCTCTCGCTCTCTCGCTTTCTCTCGCTCGCTCTCTCCCTCTCTTGCGCCCTCTCTCTCTCTTGCTTGCTCTTGCTCTCTCTCGCAGGTGGTGGAATCTCAGGTTGCAGAGTTTGAACCTCTCTGCTCCTCTCACCGTTTTGCCCACAGTCACCTGCCAGAAAACCATCAAGATTCTGAAAGAAAAGGCCTTTGACCAAGCGCCGGTCGTCAACGAATCTGGGTGGGTCACTAATGCACACAAAGATGCAATGTTCTAATCATTCACTGAAGTCAAATAGCTCTTGCAATAGTACATTTTATTTACAAGCAAAACTTTCTTGTGCTTTATAACTTTATAAGAGACTCAAGGGCTCATATTTCATTTCCTCATCATCAGCTGTCAATCCAATCATCAACCAGCTCACATAAGCTTCATAGTAGTTACTGAACATTTATGATCTAACTAGACCCTTTTTACTGTTAGTCCATGGTGCATGTGATGTCCACCTTCATCATGTCATCACTAAAACACCCTCAGATTTAAAATTTCGTTAGATTTATGATTAGTTTAATATTATAATGGTTTCTTTGGCTGTAATTGCATTGTATAGCATCACCACCAAACCTCCACCCATGTTTAGAGTAACACACTTACTCAACAACATGTTTCACTCAAAAAAGGAATCAAAATGGGCTACAATTTCAATTCCTGTTGACTTCAATAATAAAGCAGTATTTTAAGGATTTGATAGATAAGCAGAGCCTTTTAAACAGAACGCTTGGGAAGGCAGAGTGGCAGCCATTGTTTTATTGAATATGGTGTGTTTGTGTGTGTTCAGGGTGATTCTGGGTATGGTGACCCTGGGAAACATGTTAGCTTCAGTGCTAGCCGGAAAAGTCAAGCCCTCTGACCCCGTCAGCAAAGTGCTTTACAAGCAGTTCAGACAGGTGGGTAACACACAGCTGTGCATCCGGAGGTGAATATTATATTAAAAATAATGAAATTCTATTAATCAAAAGCAACTGGTTTAATTGTATTTCCTTTACATTGAAAGATTGTTTGAAATCTGTAAAATAAGCAAAATATCTGGAGATCTAGAATCTTGTGCTCCTTAAATTGGAATATCTAGTTAAAAACAAGAACTAAATCTTAGAAACTGAGACTCTCAATGTCTTGGGCTTCTCTCTGCCGTTTTGATGGGTTTCTATATAGGTTTTGAGATATTAAGACCAATGTGAAGAACTAGATGTTCCTAGTTTTGCTATTATTTCTCAGTAAACTTTAACCTCATTTGCCAGTTTTCTTTATAAGCCTTTACATTTAATTTCAGTAGAAGTTTTATTTTACAGTGTTTCTCAGTCATTAATGTAAGTCAGTCTAAGTGGGGTCTTAAAAAAGAGAGAAAGCCCTGAATTGTCAGTGATCAGCTTGTTTTCTGCCATAAATAACTTGTAAATAAGGTGCAGTTTATCATTTAGATTCGTTAAGCTAATACATGTAAAGAAAATGCATTATAAAGTTACGCACAAGGTTTAGTAGTTTGTGGTGTAGTTCTTCTGTTTTAACTATGAATGCTGGAGGCCTTGTGGGCAGGATCCTCACCTCTGGACCAAGAGGTTGTGGGTTCGAATACCTTCAGTATACCACCACTGGGTTCCTGAGAAAGCCCCTTAACCCCTAGTTTCTCCAGGAGGCCTGTGCTCTGTAGTTAGGGAATGGAAGTCGCTTTGGAGAAAAGCGGCTGCCAAATGCCATAGATATGTAAATGTAAATGTAAAAGGAGCCCTGGTTGGTAAATATTTGTTCACAATGGTGCTGCAGATAATGTAGGTATCAGAAATGATTGCTAACAAGCTCCTGTTCTCAGATTCGTCTGACTGATAACCTGGGGAAGCTCTCTCGGATCCTGGAGACAGATCACTTCGCCCTGGTGGTGCACGAGCAGATTCAGTGTGAGTTGATGGCCTTACACACTTTTCTTTTCAAAAGGTGATATTAAAATCCTGAGTGTTGGTTCATATCTAGCTGAGATTTCTTTAAAAACTTTGCCCCCAAAGTCACTCAATGGTCTAAGCGTTGGACAGGGTCCCCACACATCCACACAACATTAAAAATGTGTACGTTTTTAAGGCCTTGAAAATGATTGAAAAGTCTGGAATTTAAAAATTGAAATTAATTCTAGGGCGAAATGAAGCAACGATATCGGTTCCCGGTTTCCCTTAAAGCCACAAGTGTAGAAGGTGTAAATGGGTAAATGCAAATTCAGTGAGAGGTGGTTGGAGGATGAGGGGTACCGGTTGAAAGTTTTATTTTAGAGCTGTTGCTCCAACAAATACAGTTTGTGCCTTTTGTTGAAATCAACTGAATTCTAGGCTATTGTTTTTGTGGGGGGTTGCCCCCGTGATGGTCTTACTTTTTCTTCTTAGAGGTCTTGAAAAGGTCTTAAGTGAGTGAATTTGCGTATCAAAAATGTGCAGATACCATGTTTGGGGCCCCATCCTCGTGAGATGGCCAGGAGTACAAGAAAGCACAAGAGGTTTTGCTTTCTCTAGTTGGGTAGGATGGGGCCCTCCCTCTCCCACCATGTGATCAATGAGTGTCTGTTAGCACACACAACAGGATTGGCAGTGAGGCTAGCTCTCAAAGTGTGTTGAGCTAAAATGTGTTGGCGGCAGTTCAAAAAGATGCAGTGGCCGTCTTCACGTGACTCGGAGGATGCACATGCTCACCTTCGCCCTCCCAGTGTTGGTGGTATCGTGTGATCAGGGGAGTCCTTTCTAGTGACTGGAGTAGGACATTATTAAATTGGGCAGGAAAAAACTATTAAGCTTTAAAACGAGCCATTTTTAATTGACTTCACTTAAGATGTCCCACTTCCTTAATACATTTTTTTATTCAAAGAATTTATTAGTCAAAAACATATTTTTGTTTTTGCAGTGTATCATGGAAGTAAGTCAGTGTAAGTTGTTTCCAAACAAGCCCTGATTCAAGATTGTCAAAATATTCGTTAACGGATCTTATTTTGTGCCATAAATAACATTAAATAACTTAAAAATGTAAGTGAGGCAACTGACGATAAAGTAAACTGTGAATATAGTCACTGCTATTTCCGGCAAGTCACCTTTGTATTTAAAAAAAAAAAAAAAAATAGATTTACTGCTTCATAATGAGAACTCCACTTGCTAAATGTGTATTTTGCCTTATTCTTGTAAAACTCCCTACTAAAGTTGCTAATGTTGCTTATTGGCCTTCACAGTACTGAGCTCACAGAAACCCTCAGTATGCAAACAAGGCCTTTTTTAGTGTGTGCTTTGTGTGTCTTGACCAATCACGGTCCCATTTGAGTTTCTGTGGGTGTTTTTGATGAATCAAAATATTTACAGGAAAAAGTGAAAGTGACTATTCTGTCTTATGTGAACAGGCCACAGCACACAGTGTGAACAGCACAAATTCCACTGCATTTAACGCATTTGCTCAAAGGTACCTCAGTCTTGGGAATCGACCCCGCGACTTCCTGATCATAGAACGATCGCCTTAACCACTAGACCCCCAACAGCCCCATGCAATCCAGCAAGTAGATTATGCGTCTTTAAAAATGCGACATCGGTGCTCTTGTGATACATTGAAAGATGCATCGCACAGGTGATATAGAATTTGCAAAATTAACACTTTTTCCATTCTGTGCAGCTCCAGCCAACTCCTGTCCACCACATTAGAATCCTGAGTATTCCCAGATAGGCCTGTTTGTTCAGGCTAAAAATCTGTTCTCCAAGTGTCGCACTGGCAGAGATGTCTGTTGATTTGGATTTGACGTTCCTCCAGTTCTGCCTTTGTTTCTGTTGGACGGCCGGGTTGCGCAAGACCCTGTGTTTTTACGTCAGTATTGCATAAGTGGGGGTGTAGTCTTACCATCATAACAAAACATTCCTTACTCAAGCAAATAAGTAAATATTCTCATAAAGAGAAGTGGGTCAGCCTCGCTCTCTGTATCCCTACATACAACCACTGTTTTGTGGGACGGTTTTAAAATACACTGATTTGTTTTGTTACACCTATAGAACTGAGCGATAGAGATTCAAGGTTTTTTCTTTTATGAATTTTAAGCTTTAAAATGAGCTGTTTTAAGCATTTCACTGGTGTCTAAAAGTGAGAAATACAGAAATACAGCTTGAGCATCATATTTCAGACAGGATTTCTCATGGACCCGACACTCTACTGTCCAGATTTCTTCTTCTGTTTCTATTGTCCCCTTCATTGACCGGCCCATGTGCTGTTTAAAAGGAATATTTTCAAAGCCAATTTCAGTCATTGCTTGATGATGTAAATCAGAGGTGGTCAGTTTACAATGTCCAGTACAACCTCATTTATTTAAATTTAACAGATCCTCGCATAGCTTTCATTCATTGTTCGCTATTTAGAATCACATTGTCATTACATTTCCCCAGGATTTAGAGCTCGTGGCCCTTTATCGGTGACTGTGTGTGTGTTCTGTGTCTCTTTCAGATTTGACAGACGGTTCCACCAGTCTGAAGCAGATGGTGTTTGGAGTAGTGACGGCCATAGACCTGCTCAACTTCGTCACCGCCCGTGAGAAACGGGAGCGAACGGTGTCCGAATGCACGGATGAACTGTGATTTTTATACGCGAAGAACACTTGTGTGCATATATTTTTGCACGGCATTGTGACGTATATTGACGATCACTAATTTTCCATGGTTGTACTGGTTGTCTTATATTGCTACGTAACATAGGAATGCAGCCCCTTCTGCAGGACGGTTTGCATGTTGGGCATTAATGGGTAGCTCTGTTTGCTAATATGCTAACAGATTAAAGTATTAAAGTTAGTTAACCAATATAATTCTTTTCTGTACTAACGTAAATGTCTGCCTTAATAGTCAGTTGTTGTTTGACATTGATTGATGACGGTTCTGATGCTGTGTGTGGACTGGGTGATTGATAAAGCACCACACCGGCGATGACTCGTCTCCAAGAGCGCTGCAAATGGGTCATGAGTCATTTTATGAAACAGGCGCTTCGGCTGTGCAGGTTTGTCTCGCGTCATTCGGGAATGTATTATGTGATGTAAAGCTATTATGGCATTTTAACCTATGATGTGTTGGATCTACTAAAGATTGCAAAGACTTAAGAAGCTAAAAACGCTAAGCTTAATTTCCCAGATCAAGGGCCAGCTTTGCCATGAAAGGGCCCATATTGTGGAATACTGGGTTTTTTTTTTCTCTCTCTCTCTCCCGCTGTCTTTGAAATAAAAGTTTGATGTAGTACGTAAACCCTTTTAAAGTTTATGAATGTACTGTTCACTCCCCAGTCCGTATTTTCTATTTGTGAAAAAATGTATACAACATTAAGGCCATTTAAGCTGTCGTTAGGTTATTTAATATGGATTCAATGTATTTATAGACAAGGGATAAACAATCTTAGGCTTGGAGATCTGCCACCCTAGAGAGTTCAGATCTAAAAACAGCTGGCTCCAATATTCATATTCCCCTGAAAGCCCTTATTGCCTTTCTTTAAATACTGTTTCTTTCCTGAGTAAAAGTGGAAGAGGCCTTAGATTAGGGCTAAAGCTAAACTCTGATGGCCAGCAGATAATCAGGACCAAGACTGGGCACCCCTGATTTAGAAAACCTCTTTCATACGTTTGTCCCAATTCCTTTTTCATCCCTTTCCATTTCTTTCTTGAACATATAGAAGGAATGTACCATAAATACTAGCAAATGTCTGGAAAATGTTGTGTGTTTGTGCCTCTACCAAAAATGAAACACTCAAACAGCATTTAACTGCTCTGGAAAGGATTATATGGTCTTAATAAACCGGTCTCAGTTTTTGTTTTTCATTTTAAGGAAATGTCACCAAACTCACGCTAGTGTACAAAGTCAAAAATGTTATTTGATTAATATGGATTTAAGAGGCAATTGTAGAAAAACCTTTGTAAAGAGACAATAACTGATGAATAAAGAGCAAGTAAAGCAATGCATGTTTAATTCTCTCTGATGTTTCCACACCTGTAGTTTACTGTTGTCACTACCAACAGGGTTGGGAAAGACCTGCAAAAGTCCTTCAAAGGTTTTTGAGGGTCTAAATAAACAACCTGAGATGATCTGGGTTGAAGAGTTTGGCAGATGACAGAAATATGTTTGACAACCAACGATCATGACTTTGAAAGAAATGGATACTGTATGTTTTCAATCAGATTGTACAAACCTGGTTCAATCAGCCCTCTTGGCCCTCTTGTATAGTGGTTCACCTCTTTACTTTAGCAGTCCATTGAGAAAAAGCCACAGCCAATCAAAAAGCTGCTGAGTGAGCTAAAATAAGGCCAAGGCTTAACCAACCGTGACATCCGGCCCCTGACCACCCCTGTGGAAAACACCCCAGCCGAGCAGCCAAGCCTCCATCCTCTTGGCCCGTGCGCCCCTCCCTTAGCTGCCTTCTGTTTACCGTGGCCCTGGGCTCTCTGGGCTGGAAAAAGGGCCTCGCTGGTGCTTTTCGGTTAAGCCTCTTCAGCGAGCCAGGCAAAAGCCCCGGGGGATTACCTTAATGCTGCCCCACATGGCCCAGAGGGGAAGTCATCAGATATGGGATCAGAGTGATGGGAGAGTCCTGGGCTGACCGCTTAAAACATAAGCTAGACAGTCACTCAAACACACAAGCACACACACACACACACTCACAGGCCTTTGAACGTGTGTTTGCTAAGGCCCGGGTACAGTAAGCCGATTGTGCTCTGATGCAATGTTTTGGCGGCACTCTAATTAGTGGTTCATACCGGAAAAAGACGCTGCCTCAAAGAGTTTCCACAGTTTCTTAAAATCAAATAAGTGCTGAATTCCAGCCAAAGTTGACTGGAAGTGCAATTAATTACCATGTAGATAAAGTGAAGTGGCTCCTTATACATGAAGACATCGCAGCAAACAGTGTGAATTATCTGTATTTAACCAATTCATCGAGTGGAGCAGTGTGTGGGGACGGTACCTTGCTCAAGAGTACCTCGGTTGCGCCATTAGCAGTCCTGGGATTCAAACCCATGGCCTTCTGATCACAAGGGCAATTCCCTAACCAGCAGGCCACCAGTAGCCCCTGTAAAATTATACAATTACATTTGAATAGTACAAAGATGATGAGTTCTAATAGTTTACCTTCACCCTTGAGGTTAATTTGTTGATATGGGGGTAATCACTTACACCTTTGACCCCCTGGTCTTTCTGACTCTTTCACCACCAACCAGAATGTCCTCCTTTCATTTTATAAATCTGGGTCTCCACCTCTCAATAGAGATACTACATGTCAACATACAGAGGTGACCTGATCATATGGAGATCAACCTGTAAATCATGGTCTTCTATATCTAAGATTTAAGCTTACAACCCTTTACAGCCCATGTTGTGACACGACAGCCACCAAACCTTACTGCCAGCTTCACCACGTTTCCATGCTTCCACATTTTACTATTTTCTCTTGCATTTGTGTTTCCTACCGCAATCCTCATGTCTGGAAAGTTTAGCCACACCTGTCTGCTGTGCCTGTAAATACAGAGACGTTGGGCATAGTTTCTGTGGAGCATCAGAATTTATCATGAGTAACATTGTCCTCCTAATCCCTGCTCTTTATCAGCATCAGCACCCTGCAGTCACACAGGCCTGCTCATTATGAAATCTGTGTAATGTCTGACAGAACAGTAGCTTTAGTGGGACCAAAGGGTCACCCTTTTGCCAAGATCAATGTTTAAGCCAAATTTTAGTCTAGAGGTCAGTTCTTCAGATCATCTTCACCCAAACCACCAAGCACAGCTATAGTAAGAGGCCCTTAAGGCCTGATACTCATGGCTTCTCTAGTGATTTGCCAGATTCTAACAAGTTATTGAATTCCATTCCTTCGCTCCGGGCCTGGTCTGGTTTGTTTTGGCAGACGCTCATTTTCCTGCCATGCCAGTGCCTGGAGCAGTCCAGGTCCAGACTGTCGTCCGCAGGTCAGCGATTCTGCTGACACTGGCGTTCCCACCATGAGCTAATGCCATTCCAACGAGATCCCCATGTAAGCCCCTCTTTTTGCCATGCATGTATATAAATGCTGGGGGCGGCCACGGTGAAAGGTAGCACACGCCGTTCACAGATCCTTGTCCACTCGCTTAGCCTTTCCACAGCCTCCTCAAACCTCCCTCCAGAGCTTTTGTTCTCAAGCAAAACCCTGTTCAAAGAAACGCCCAGAGCGTCCAAGCAGCAAGGCAAAGACCCGCCAACACCTGCCAAGCAACGCCAGTCCACGTCAAGCCAAGCCAAGTCGTTATGGATATTGCCATTCAACACCCCTGGTTCCGACGTGCCCTGGGCTACCCCTCCCGAATCTTCGACCAGTTCTTTGGGGAAGGCTTGTTCGACTATGACCTCTTCCCATACGCCACCTCCACCATCAGCCCTTACTACCGCCACTCGCTCTTCCGCAACTTCCTGGACTCCTCCAACTCGGGCATCTCTGAGGTAAGCAGCTGGTTGTCTTTCATTTCTTTCTGACCATGATGCATGCACTGGTCTGTTCCAAAGGTTGCTCAAAGGCCAGTACCCAGCACTCTATATGTTGTACTGAAACCTTTCCAAAAGCTTTTGAGAAGTTCAGAGACTTCTTGACAAGGTTGTCAGAAAAAGAAAATGGTTTAAAACAGAGCAATAAAATGTACAAATAGCATCATCTAATTGTATCATGACAACAAAGCAAACAAGCAAAAGATGGATAGTAGTACAAAACTAAATTCATCTTGTGTTGTATTTTTCATTGAGGGTAAGGCTCTGTTTTACTCCACATGAGGTCTTTTGAATGGTCACATTTTATACAAGCAAAGGACTTCTTATTCCCCCACAAACTGCCTGACCAGAAGAGTGTTTCACTGGAGCAGTTTAACATTTTGTTAAAAAAAAGGGTGGTCACAGTTACTCACTAAACAGTCACCAAGAATTCCCACTGTGTAGTTCAAACCTTTTCTTTGTTACAGTGTATCCGATCTCCAAAAGGCCTCCGTTTGATTCTTTCAGTCTTAAGCTTCCTTTGGTTCTTCTCTAGGTGAGGTCTGACAGGGACAAGTTCACAGTCTACCTGGATGTGAAGCACTTCTCCCCTGAGGACCTCAACGTAAAGGTGGCAGACGACTACGTGGAGATCCAGGGCAAGCATGGGGAGAGACAGGTGGGCTGTTCGATCTTTATAATCACGTCTTTATTGAAATTCCTCTACAGTATAGCAGATTGTTCAAAACTACGTAAAATAAATACACGTTAGTCTTGAACTAAATCCTATCAAGAACCTTCATGCAAACCACTGTGCACAACCACAGGACGTGCTGCCATATGCTTTACAGGACGAACTGGCCTACTCTTTTCAGTCCACTAGCCGGTGTTTCCCCCTTTTAGTGGGGTCCTGCAGATGAACCCATACAAAAAAATTATATAATACAAAATATATTATAACTAATATATTTTCAATATATTATAAATATACAAAAAATTGCTGCTTTGGTATATTGTAGTATATTTTAAAAAATATATTTATATATTGAAAAATATATTTTTTACTTCGACAACATAAATTCCAATATACTGCAATATATTTCATTTCCGTATGGGAACAGGTTCCTTTTAAAACATCATTGTGAATTTCTGTGATTGCTGATATTCTTACAAATATGTTTTTGCACTGGAGGTTTTGCAAAAACCAAAAAATGTACACAAAGACATCAGAATTAAAATGTTTATTTCATTGTGAAGACACACTTCAGAAACAGGATTTTGCAAGACATATGATTGAAATCTCTCTTTTTATTATTTAATAAAGAAGCCACGATACATTATGCACTGTGCCCAAAAATATAAATGAGCAGCATAATAAAAAAAAAAACGTTTTTCAAATTCTTCAAAATAAGGTTAGAAATGATCATTGCAGGTAGTCTAGAAGACAAGCTCTTTGGTTCAGCATGTAGAGAACAGCTGTTTTTGAGAAAAGATTGGTCCTAAGATCTCAGAACATACAGCAATTGTGTTTCCTTCTTACAAATGCAACAGACATAGAAGGTGAACGCCTGATCTTTGTGGTCACGTGACCACACGCAGACTTAGAAAATGGATTATACTCACTGCCGTTTTTCAACTAGCCCTGAAGAGGACATCCATCTTGGCTGAAACATGTAGGTATGTTTTTAACTTATAGCCAAGTTTGATAAATACAATTTCTACTTACAATTCTCTTGAGTGCCTCAAGAGTACTTCTTACTTTCAGTAGGTTTATTGATCTCTACGCTGAAGAGGAACCCATTTACTTAAAAGCAGCTCTCCCCGTTACTTGTTTTTGTGGGCATAGTTAGATATTCTGTTTAGATGCTATAAGAAATAAGATTGTCAGTGATATATGACACTGTGTGATTCTGCCAAATGTAGTTGGAGCTAAGCTTTTATTAAAGTTGCCATGGTTTGAAAAAGGCCTAAAGCCCAGAGATTAAGAGGAGGTCGTTGAGTAGATTATCAAAAAATCTGAAAAATGATCTGCATCGCTTGTACATATTAACAAATGACTTTCTTTGATCAATGATGTTTTGTTCACAAGTTTAGACAAGTTTAGTACAAGCTTAAAGGAATGGAGTTCTGCAGCAATTGTGAAAGAGAGCGAATGAAAGGGAGCCAGCTGTCTCCTTGACAGACAGGCCTGTAGGCTTGAGTGACGTCACAAATGCAACGACCTGGACCATAGTTTGCTCTCAGGTTGGCAGAGCAGCTTTCCCAAGACATCCCAAGGGCAGCCGGGTCTCCAGAAATCACATTTTTTTTCATGATGGCCAGTAGCTTGTCGTCCTTCGGGAGGTTTCCTCAGTCAGAACTGATTTAACTAGACAGAGTGAAAGATGTCTCTGTGATGACAGCGTGTCACCACAGTCGTGTTGTGGCCACAATCAGCCTCAAGCCACTTCCCTGCTCTAATTCATCACTATGCAAGCTGCCTGGGCACGGTGCAGCCTGAATGGTGGTCAGTCACCAGGTCAGACACTCAGAATGCTGTCTTGGTCTTGATGGATCCTGTTAAAAAAACATAGGCTATATATGCTCCAGCCTAAGGCAGTGCATGTAATGTTATGCATGAATCTATACCAGGCCGACTTACTCGAGTTGGCTGTGCGTTTAACTCAAAATTCACACAAAAAAGAAATATGCTGCGATAGTTTGAATGCTGTTTATTAGTCATATCTCTCGCTGCGCTTCTTCTAAACATGCAGAACATAAATCAAACTGTGAACAGTGAGAGAGTTTTCTCTCATGTGAGAGAGCCGGTATGAGAACCAAGCTAATAGTTATAATCTGAGGTTTAAATAAGCGATTTAAGCTGTGGAATAATGGAAAAACACTCACGCATGCATTATTATTTTGCACTTTTTAAAAATTCATTTCATATTTAATATAAAATAGTTTCACTCCAGCCCTCTAAATTCTAAAACCAGGCACTTTTTATAGCCCAGATAAAATCCTGATGTAGGGTTGCAGTTAGAGAAAGATGTTAAATGTAGATATTGAATGCCACTGTGCAACACAGGACACACGCTAGAGAAAACCCATGAAGTGGGTGCTGGAGGGCCATGAACTTTTCACACATTTTGTGCATATTCAGTTTAAATCATGTTTACCTTCTCAGATTTTAATACTGACAAATGTTTTTATATTTTTTGTTTCATCCCATTTCTGGACTGTACCCAGAACTCCAACTCCCCCATTCTATATATATATGAACTGAGGAACAACAACCAATCAGAGCAGAGGCCAATTACATGCACCTAAGGGTTAAAGACACAATACAAACAATCTAAGAGATAAAGAGAGGTTAAAACTGTCATGTTAAAGTGATTTATGGACATTTATCCTTGTATAGTATCTTTGTTCTTTACCTGTCGTTTCCAGAATAATAGCGTTTTAAACACAGTTCATCTCTATTCATCACTGTGTAATTAAATGTACTTGATGTCACGATTTGTAGGGAAATTAGAAACAAAAGTTGACTTCCGTGTTTCTGCCTTTTATCAGTCGTCCAAACCATTTATGGCTCTACGTGTTTCCAGAGTGCTTGAGTAAGACTGCAGAGCCTTGAATGACACCACTTTGTCTTCTTATAAATCCAGGACAGTATCAGTATTGCTGGATTCATCCCTCCACATCCTGTTCTTCCCTGCTGCGTAGCCCCCTCTTGCTTTCTACCTCGCTCTTAAGTTTATTTTCTCATCCCATCCTCCCCTGTAACTTACCCTAAGACTGCTTCATGCACATGTTTTAGCCTTAAGGGAGAGTGCAAATGAGGGGAAATCTCTTGGAATGTTTCTCGCCGGATTGACGTCGTCCTTGCGTCACGGGCAGGCATCCCAGTGGGACTCTAGGCAGCCTTGTGAATAATCTTTACAGGATAAACTGCCTTTACCCTAATTCTGTGTGAGTGTGACCCACTCCTGTGCGAATGGAACGGGATTTCGCTTAAATCTTGCAAACTGGATACCTTTGTCCGGCACTTTAGTGTGTGTATAGCAATATATATGCTCTTTCTGGCAATATATAATATAATGAATAGATATCTGACGGACAGATTTAGCTGCACAAATCAAGAAACCCGCAGACGTCTTTCCGTCGTAACTGCAATAATAGGTTTGATTTTGCTATGAAATGATCCCTTGACCTTGCACAGATATACACAGACACACACAGGTGAGGTTTGTCAAAGGGTTTGTAAGTGTGGTGTCAAATCGCGCCCTATATATTGGGCAATGGATGGTAGGCTTTTAGTCCAATAAATCACACATTAGTGTGTATGTGTTATGAATGTTCTTAACATATTGTTGAAGTTGGATTATCCTTTCTCTTAATGTTAAATCACACAAGTAAATACAAGGTCTCAGGAGGGCCCATGCAACAGCCTGTATGTGGGTCTACAATTCCTCTTATAATGAGGACCAAAAGTGAGGACCACTGATGCAAACCATTATTTCTAGTGAAATACAGAATGTCATTATAAATGCATTACATCGTCAGTGAAAAGTGGAATCTTTGAAATATTAGCATGAATTTCAGAATTTCTTAGTATGTCAACATGGCATGAACTACCACACAAGTGTGAGCAAAAAACCTTGATTAATGGAAAAAAACCCTGACCTTATTATGCAAAGGCTTTAATATAGATGATGTCATTTGCATACGCTTTAAAGATGATTGACCAATAAAGAGAGCATAAAATCCCCATTTTCAAGCTGGTCTCAGACGTTTTTGACCTCACTAAACCATACCTATTGTTACTGGATCTCTCTGTTCCACCACAAACACCTTGCAATCATGTCTTCTTCCATCTTTCTCTCTACACTCGTAAAAAATGTGTTACAAAAAATGTGTTACCCCTTGTAGGGATTCTCTAAAGAATCCATTAGAATCCCAAATTGGTTCCTATGTGGTATGGCACCTTTATTTTTACATTTACATTTACGGGATTTAGCAAATGCTCTTATCCAGAGTGACGTACGTCAGTGCTCAAGTCCACATCTGTTCTTCAAACCTGTAAAGCTCTACTTAAAACAACGCACACTAAACAGCTCCTGTTCTTCTTGCTTCTCTTCTTCTTGCTCGCAGGATGACCATGGCTACATTTCCCGCGAGTTCCACCGCCGCTACCGCCTGCCCTCCAACGTGGACCAGTCGGCCATCACCTGCACCCTGTCGAATGACGGCCTCCTCGTCATCTGTGGGCCCAAGACGGGCGGTTCGGAGACCAGCCGTGGCGACCGCAACATTCCTGTCACCCGTGACGACAAGACCAACGCTGCCCCCTCCTCTTAGACCATCTCAAGCGGTTGGTGGAAAAGAGGCGGCAAGTGGGGGCTCAGCTGGGGGCCTTGGCTTCAAGCAAGGGGGGCACCTCGCGAGTAGGTTTGGCGGTTAGACTATATATGAACGAACCCCCTTGCAGTTACTAAACTTAGCCCTCTCCCCACTTTGCCCCTAAAGGTATCAGTGTATATCTAGCCTAATACCCTCTTCTAGATCTTAGCTTTAAAAACCCTATGATTGTCAAGATTGTTTGGATGATTCTACTAATGTGAGGAACGGATCAAGAGGAATGGTCGGGGTCCGAGCGTTTTATAACAACTGATTGAAAGGTTCCTTTAATCCAAACCTCTCACTTTCTGGATAACAAATGTGTCCTCTAAAGAATGTCACATTCAACACATGGGCGATCTGCTCGGCTCGATCCTATAAACACATCACTGCTGTAAAAGGCCCTTGCGACAGATTTTACACATCTGTTTCGCTTTTATTTACAAATAAGGGCAAGATGTTGCCCTGCTCTAAGTCAGTGGAGAGGATTAGAAAAGAGGGTTTGGTTAAGGTTGCAAGTTTCGTTCTCCTCAAAGGGGTTTTGATCTGTAAGAGGCTCCAAAACGGGGACCACCCAGCCACCTGGTCAGTCTTCCTCACCTGTGTCCGCTCACTTCTCGCCTTATCTCTTATGTCCCACTGACTTTTTCTCCCTGTCCTGTAGCCTCTAGTTCTCCTTATAACAGCCCCTTTCCTGAGGGGTCTACTAAAAAGTGACCACAATAAAGTTGTATCATTAACCAAGAGGCAAAAAAAGGTGTGTTTGTCTTCTTATGCAACCGTACATGGCATACTCTTGCACTTTACCTCAACTATGTTCTTCTCTTGGTGGTACTTTAAAGAACCACCAAAGCCATTGCAAATTTCTCCATTCTACTAAGAACAATGGCATCAGCAGCATGGGAATGCAATTTGCAAACAAAAATGCTAAACTTCACGACTCCTCTAGTCTAGCTATATCATTCAAGACCAATTGATTCTAGCTCAAGGGTCCATTGATGCATGTTGAATGAGAGGAAGGATGTAAATGTCAGGCAACTCAACAACGGGACGTTTAGCTAAACAGGAATGCTTAGCTTTAAATTAAAAGTGAAGGTTAAATTAGACACACTGACAAAAGGTTCTGCCAGTTAATCGAAGTCTGATATTTGATGCTTTTGATCATTGTCAAAGCACATAATATTGCTGAACTATTACTTTCCATTGTGCTCTGTAGTCCAAATTGACACTAAACAACTAAATATAAATATGATACGCCATTTTCAAGATAGAAACCTATGAGAAATGGTATACAAGGACAGAAAAAAATAAATAAATATTACATAATGAAAAAAAATTACATAATGACACAGAATCAGAAAAGAACGGAGGTCGGAATCGAGAACCACAAAACAGAACTGGTCCGAAAACTAGAAAATGAGAAAAATCCACATGAGAGAAGGCAAGAACTTGCAATGAGGTCAACAACAGACCACCCACTTCAGTGTTTCAGGACAGTACATGTTCTTCTGAGACGCTTCCGACTGCTGAACGAACCTCAGCCCCGAGGATGTGGAGCAAGTGGAGCAAGCTGATCTAATCAGCAGTGTTGAAATATTGTGATGACAGAAAAAATTAGGATGTCAGCCATCAGAACCCAAAGACATGGGCAGGAGTACCGGCCTTGACAGGACGCGGTTCAGCCCAGTGGAACAGGTGTTACAGCCTCTGACAGGGAAAGTAGATCTTAACTAATCAGATTCTGTGTACTGTTCACTCTGCTGGCTCTCACTGTCTACGGCAGGGCCCAGGGATGCATGCGAGGAAGAAGATCTAGTGTAGGCTAAGAAGTGGGCCCATTCCCCATGATAACACCAAAGGATCAGTGGGAGCCTGCCATCTTATGATTAGCCTGCTGCATCCGCTGATTACACTGTGGATCATGTCTGAAAAATAGGCTCAAGGGTTCCATTAGTCAGGAGTGAAATGTATGAAAGTCTTCCACAACCTCACAGAACCCCGGAGCTCCGGCTGTCTGACAACGTGGAGAGAAGCAAAAAGGATAATTCTTGTAGTTAGTAAACAAGCAAACTGCTACTAGGATGGTAGTCTGGTGTTTTAACCGTCTATAATAATGTGAAATCAGGACCACTGTGGCACAGGTGGGGTTTTTTTTATTTGTTTTATGGTTATGGGCTGCATGGCGCTTTACTCTAGGGACAGAAGGAACAGAATCCTTGTAAGGCCACCAAAACAGACCAACTGCAGAGTTCTGCCAGTGTCACCGAGTTCAGAAACGAAATCTGTCTTGACCATTTAAGAACACGATCACATGTCTGTGGTACACAGGTGTATTCAACAGAAAGCACTTGGTCTTTCATGGGACCCTCCTCGTCCAGGAGCTCCGGATTTCCCTCCTCATGTTACTCAAATAACAAATAAGTGTAACCATGATGCTGATACACCACCACCTCAACATTCACTTCAGAAGTGCCTCATCTGTTGTGAATTACTTCTTAAATGGTTTATCTCATGTCCATTGCAGCAAATTAGTGCTGCTTTCAGTAGAGCCATCAGGCTCATGGATTAACACGAAATTGATCAAAATGCAAATGAACATATAATAAAAAAATGAACAGCAAGCAGGTTTCCATAATACTTCTATATTTAACACATTTGGTCAGTCGTAAAAATACAATAGGCATGCTTAGAGTGAATAAATCTATAATATGTACAAACATAAGCATAGAAATTTCCCTCTACATAAATCACGGGACTGATCAATCAATTTTCATCAAGCCAATTCCACAACAATACATTCATATCTGGGGGGAAAAAGCAAAAGAAAAAGAAGCAAAAAGAAGCATTTATATTGATAAAGAACTGCTTGCGTTTTTGCTGTTATTCACATATACTACAGGAGAATGTTCTCATGCATAAGGTTAAAAATAAATCATTTAAAAGGAATTTAAAATTTATAATAATTTAAAATTTTAAATAAAAAATTTTAAATGATGGAAGACATTCCGTGACAGCCTCTTCACTGAACTGTCAGGGTGCAAAACCTTTCTAACTAACAAATCTATAGTGCGACAGCCAATGAAGGCTCAAAACATGTGGTTTGAACAGGAGAGCTTTTGAGAGTCCACAGTTATATTTGTTGGATCTTTGTGATCATCAGTCTTTCAGTTTCACGCGCCCTTATACTGGAATACGCACCATCAAATATATACATTTACAAAATGACACATTTTTTGTCTATTCCACATGTAGTCAGTGAACCAAGGCAAATTTGAGTGTTTTTTAATGGAAGAACAAGTCCGATGTATCTAACAAGTAAAGCTAGTGGGTTAAATCATCTTGAGTGATCTCAAATAGACTTGCTAATGTGATACTACATAAGATATTGTCTAGAAAATGGATTGTTGCATAGCTACAACAGCAATTGGAGACATGCTGAGTACACGCTACTTGTAGCTTCCACTATATGCTAATAGCACTATCATTGTACCTCCAGTGCAAAACTCACGATGTTTGAACACCAAACATGTCTTGGGTGATTTACTACCTTTGCGTAACCTTACATTAGATTTTTTGACACACTGTCACTTTTATAGTAGCCCCCCCATCAATGTTAGCGTGGGCAGCAGATAGCCCCACTCTCCAGCTGAACCCGAGACTGAAGCTGAGGCTGGGGGCTTGGGCTGATCTGCAGATGGGCCTCCAGTAGCAGTGCGGCAGAGTCCACCATGTTTGAGGATGAAGAAACTGAGCACCACGAGTATGGTGGAGCTGAGGGAAAGGAGCAGTGCTGAGGAAGAGGTTCTTGCTGAGGGCAGGGGAGGCTGAAAGGAGGCTGAAGGTGGCTTCCTGGGTTGAGGTGGTGCCTCTGGAGTTCAGCAGGTGGTAGAGGAGAAGAGTAGAGATTTCCAAAGCCTAGAAATGGAGGAGCAGTGCACGGCTCCATGTCCTTCTGCTGAATTAGAGTTTGATGGAAAGAGAGCACTTGCTGCTGCTGAAGGGGTTGGTGAAGATGAAGGTGAGATGTTCTGTATGAAGACAAAAGAACAGTCCATTTAAAGCATTACCCTTTAGAAATGGCAATGATTACTTTCGGTAATAAAAAGCTTGTCATTTTATATGAATTATCCTTCATGTGTAACACCATCAAAACACCGTGTAACACCGGAGACATTTTTCTTTAGGAACAAAGAGGTTCCAGCCCTAAAGTACAGTTCCAGAGACATGTAGAAACGTAATATTTCCTTTGTTTTGTCAACCATCTGTATGAGTCTATTCAATATTAAGTGCTGGTCCTAACATCAGGCGAGTTAAATCCACAGCGATGCCACAGTCATCTCTAGCTGGGATTCCAACAGAAATGTTCACAAGTCATTTTTACCAAGTCCAAGTCAAGTCTCAAGTCTTTGAGTGAACGTTTAGAAGATATGCTAATTGGCCATGCCCTGTGATTACAATTGGCTGTTACTTAGCAGGGGGCGGGGCTGCGTGCTGTGATGTGCCCTCACCAACATGGAGGATTAGCCTTAAAATGATCTTAAATCTAAATGTTAAATATGAAAAATATATCTCGCTCCCTACATGTGAAACTCCACAGTTAGATGGGGCTCTGTGACCCCTTTCCAACGACCGCTCAAAAAACGTTCACCTCGGACAAAAGTAATGGGACACCGGGGCGAGGTGAGCGGTGTACGGGTCGCTGGAAAGAGTGTGAAATATAAATAATTCATGAAATGAACATGGTTTACGAGTTATGACTCACGAGTCACAGCACAGAGTCCGAGTCAAGTCTCAAGTCATTTAGGGAAATCTAAAGTCAAGTCACAAGTCTTTGTTTGTGCGACTTAAGTGCGACTCGAGTCCCCATCTCTGGATTTCAAGCCAGCATAACTGGCTCTACTTCTCCACCCGTCTCACGAGGTGATGCTTTTACACCAATATTGTTGCATTAGCAATAGCTTGAGAAAATGCTGTGCTCTTGGAGCAGGTACAGGCTAGCCTACGACTGTTTCATCGCTTGATTGAGAGCGATCTAGCTAGTGGCTGAGAATTTGGCCATCACTTAGCTGTGAGAAACAATTCCTGCCATGATGTTTTTTACCTAAACTCTGAGCACTTAAAACTGTAGCTGCAAACTCTGCCCCTGAAGATCTCCTGCAGACTTTGACTCCAACCCTGATTTGCCCCAGCTCAGGGTTAATGCTGGTGGGTTAAACTAGTCTTTTAGGAATCCTGTCTAAACTCTTACCTCTGAATGCTCTCCACTGGGCTGCGGAGATGCTCCCATGAGTGTGTGTGTGTTGGAGGGCTTGGCGATACCACAGAAACTCTAGTGTTCTGTAGACTGTCGGCTGTGGGCCAGGCATGCTGCAAAGGTCCTCTGATTTTATTTAAGCCTGACTGGCCTTTCACACGAATGTCCTTCCTCACCTGCCGGTGCAATGTCCTTAGACCTTAAAGGAAGAAGATATTCTTTTGGTTGAAGAAGTTTTGTTTCACACAAACCATTTTTTTTTCTTATTTGCTGGTTGCAAGACAAGCCTGATATCCTTACGGCATTGAAGGAAATTTGCTGTATTTTATATGAACACAGAAAGGAATAATGCTATAAATGCTAGCCAGTTTCGATGAGTTCCTAAAAATGAAGAGAAAGGAGTTCGTGCAATATACTGTAAAGCTGTAAGCGTATCTGCACTCTCATGTAGTAGAACCCACTCTGATCTAACCTTGTGTGAGGGATGTGTCTGAGGCTCTTCTGCCCTCCTGGAAGCTGGGAACCTGAAGACTGGTCTGGAACCCCAGGACGGATGAATGAGTGAGGGGACCTGTATTTGGTGAGAATGGGTGCAGCCCCTGGGTTTGGTGGCCACAGAGATTTGTCCCTGGTCCTAAATGGGCACCAGGGGGAGTGAGAAAGGAGCCGGAGGCACTGGAGGAATAGCCGGGCCTGAGGGTGCCATCTGAGGTGGCATCATCCACCAGGTCTACAACAATACCTGAGGACGAAAGCAGAATGTCAGGGTTTATATGAAATGTTTCATACCATGACTTATTAGCGACCTGGCACTTACAACCAGGTGTATTAAAACCAGGTGAAGTAAAATAACATTGATTAAAACAAGTGAGCAGTCAGAGCAGTAGGTGTAAGTATAAAATGACCATTTCTGTCATTCATGAACACACTACAGCACACACTGTAGGCAGCACCAAATTCTTCTCTTTATTTAACCCATTCACCGCAGGCAGCTAAGAACCCAGAGCCCAGGGGGCAGTGTGTGCGGACAGTAACTTGCTCAAGGGAACCTCAGTAGTGCCACCAGTAGTCTTGGGATTCGAACCCACAACTTTCTGATTGCAGGGGGTAACTCCTCAACCACTAGGCCACAAGAGTAATGTTGGGGGAAATGGGTAAGGAAGTGAGTCACTTTGACAAGAGCCAAATTATCATGGATGGTTGACCGGGTCAGAACATCTTCACTAATCGTGGGTGTTCCAAGTTAGCTGTGGTTAGTACCTACCAAAAATGTTCTAAGGAAAGACAACTGGTGAACTGGCGATAGGGTCACGAGAGCCCAGGACTAACTGATGTGTGTGGGGAGCAAAGGCTAGACAGTCTGGCTATCCTATAGAAGAGGAAATGATGTCATAACTGCTGAAAATTATAATATTGACTATGATAGAAAGGTGTCAGTGTATCATAGGGATGCATTCTTGCTGCACTATTACTGTTTCTGTCAATTACTGGATTACTGTTTCTGGGGCACTATATGGGTGGATGTAGCTCAGTGGGTAGGATACTTGCCTCCGGATCAAGAGGTCATGGGTTTGAATCCTACCTTCAGCACCACCACTGGGTCCCTGAGCAAGACCCTTAACTGCTCCAGGGAGCCTGTCCCCTGTAGTTAGGGAATGGACATCTTTATAATCTCATGCATGGCTGGGTGCATGTGTGTGTCACTTACCTGAGGAATTGAACCAGTGTTTATAAATCGTGTTTATGTACCACATAAATCTTTTATTTAAAAAAATAAGGAAAGTTGGCCTTGGTGGTATTAAAGTAATTCAGCCAGTAGCACTGACACATTGAATTGTCACACCAAGTCCACTTTCACACATGAACTCCTTACTTTCGTCTGTTGTTTTATTCAGTTCTTGTAACACTACACTACACAGCAAGCTACTCACTTGGTGGATGGCAGGGGTTTTTGGAGGACACTTCTGAGACGGTGTGTCTGCGTACTGTGCTTCTGGTTTCAGATGTAAGATCAAGAGGCACATGCTCTTCCACATCCACAAAGTCTTTAGCTAGCGCCTTCTTGCTTCCAGTGCCCCGCAGAACGCAAGGAGAGGCAGAGGTTCTGTGTGGTAACATGTTTGGCTCAGTCGCTCCTGAAAACTCCACTCCTGGAAGCGTGTAACCGGGTTCTTTCAACCAATCCTGACCACTCGGAATTTGGTGCTGGCCACGGTGTTCTCGCAGCCTCTCCAGCAGCAGCCAGTAGATGGCAGAGAAGTGATTGTAGCTGTCATTCTGTAAAGACTAGGGAGACGGGTACAGATTAGTACAATTTTTTAACTTACATTTGCTACTACTACTGTTTGTAACTGTGATGGATATTTGTCTATTACTACAGATAACAGTATATCATCTAGTGTCACAAACCACATAAGTCTATTAGAAATTGCTTGACAATTCGTGGCTATTTGAGGTGTGTGTATAATGATTTAGACATGAAGTGTGCTCAGAGTGTATTGGTGTTCATTAGTTTCTATTATTTGTTAGCTATATTTGATCCAAGATGCAGTGTAAATATATAAACGTTGAGTTCATACACCAAATATGTCTTGGTGGTGTTGGAAAGTGTGTACATTAGATTTGACAATAAAGTCACAGGAAGGGTCTCTAAGTTAGCTGAGCGTTTTGCATGATGATTTATGGGAGTTGTGGGAGAAACCTGCCTCAAATGGATACAAATTGTAATAATAATAATAATTAATTTTTTCCTTTAATATAATTTTTTCCCGCTTGGTGCATGATGACAGAGCCAGAAATCGTTTTGATTTAACTTTAAACTGAATCAAATTCCAAAACGTATAACCTTGCAGTGATAAATTCAGCTATTTACACCTTTTAGAATGCAGTTTGTCACACTGATATAGTAAAAATTAAAGCACATACCTCTATTGTCTTCTGCTTATCGATGCCCAGTGCCTGCATTAGACTGAGAACTGGCTCACTGTATCCTTCGGGCTGGAGGTGGCCATCAGAGCAGTGAGGGTCGGATGAGGCCTGGCAGGTGGCTGTGGGGTCAGCTTGCATCCATCGATGCTGCTTAATCTGGGCCACGCTGATGCGCTTGGCTGGATCCACCGCCAGCATCCTTCGTATCAGGTTCTCACACTCTGTAAGAGAACAGGGACACACATATACTCTAGTTAAATTAAATGTTTGTTTTTTTTTTAAAAAAAGGGACATATCTTCAGAGAGCACTCTTCTGCACATTTTAATGCACTGTTGTTTATGAATTTAAACCGCGGGGACATGCTGCAGTTATTTATTGTTTCATGTTTTCCAATATGCTAAACTCAGCAAATGGAAACTGTGCACTAAAATCTGCAATACAACATCAAAGTTTGTTCCATGTTGAAGATTACATTACATTAACAGCATTTATTAGACGCTTTTATCCAAAGCAACTTCCATTCCCTACCTACAGGGGGCAGTCTCTCCCTGGAGCAACTTGGGGTTAAGGGTCTTGCTCAGGAACCCAGTGGTGGAGCTGAAGGCAGGATTCAAACCCATAACCTCTTGGTCTGAAGGCAAGTATCCTACCCACTGAGCTACCTCCACCAGATGTGTACTTATTTTCAGAACAATTGTCAAAACAAGTCATTTGACTAGGGTCTGTTTCTAGGGACTAGGGTCTTCAAGCTATTGTTTACACTGTGTAACGTTTTCATGAGAAGTGGACCAGTAGAAATGGTCAAAAATGAATTATATGAATATATTCCTTCTCCAGTCCTTTTTGTTGAGGAGTTTTCGTTCTGACAGCAACAATGTCTTATTTATAATGTCAAATAACTAAAGCATACAAGCAAAATGCCAATTCAATGTCAATTTATTGACTTTTTTTTCATTCATGAAAAATGTATAGGCATTCTGCAGCTATTTGCCTGCGGTAACCAGCAATCATGCGTTCAAAGTCATTACCCTACACACCCTGTGACATGAAGTAGGGCACTCTAAATCGTCCCTCTGTAACACGTTGCTTCAGGGCAGGAAGTGTAGCACCATCAAACGGCAGAGAGCCACACACCAGCACGTACAGAACCACTCCCAGACTCTGAAAATCAGAGAAGGTTTTAAACGTTAGCTCTTTATGTGGAAACATTCAAAGCACACCCATATCCTCTTATCTGCACTGTCTGAACAACTCAAAACTGCCTACATATATGAACAATAGTGCTTGGCTGTGTACTAGGCCTGAGTAAGCAGGTGCTTAACCATTTGCACACTTCGCCTATAATAAAGCATTTTTCATGATAATATGTGCATATTTATTATTTATATTTTTTATAAAAAATGTTATGGCTGGTTTGTTCCTCAGATATCTATAAGATAAAGTCTGGGATTTACAAGTTTGTACTCAAGAGACCTTAAACAAGCTGTCTTTAGCTCAAACAAGGCAGAAAACAAACAGATCAGAGGTTCTTCAGAGGAACCTACCCAGACGTCCAGCTGCGGGGGGTCATATTCCCTCCCTTCAAAAACCTCCGGAGCTGCGTAAGGGGGACTTCCGCACCAGGTAGACAGGGGCTCGCCAGGCGCATAGAAGTTTCCGAAACCAAAGTCTGAGTCAGACAGAAGAGAAATTTAGCATCATTTAAAAATTCTCACAAATATACAATAGTGTGCAAAAGCCATTCTGGTACTGGTAAAAAAAAAAAACAATAGAACAAATACAAATGAATGAACGATGCATTATAATTAATTAATTAAAAATAATTAATTATAATGAAGTGAATCAGAGACATGTTGTCATTGAAATGGCATTTGTCAGGAGGTGCAGGATATTAGGATATTAACTTTTTAAGCTGATGTGTTGGAAGCAAGGAAAATGGCGAGACCACTAAGGCAGAGCTGCTTAAACCGCAGTTCTTGTGGGGTGTTCCTGGAATGCAGTGGTTAGGATCTATTGAAAGTGCACAGACCCAGGCCTCAATGGGTCGGAACAGTTTTTTTTTTTCTCTTTACAATTTTCTTGGCGCGCCAAAACTTACACAGTATTGTGTAGCGAAGCTAAAATGTAATGATACTCAGTTCATCTCTGACCACCCCGCTGGATCCTAAACTATGTCTACTCCATAACTATCTTGTTGATTTTAAAGTATGTGCAAAAACACCCAAAATAATTGACCCTGGTTTGCTACAAGCCAAAAGAGTAATAGCAATAAAGTGGAGAAATGTGGGAAGACTGACATCTGCCCTATGGGATAAAGGGATGTTGATTAAGCTTTGTTGAATTATTATTATTATTACAATTTGTATCCATGTGAGGCAGGATATGGAGACAGAGTGAGGCAGATTTGTTTTGATTGCTTTCCTGTGTATTATCTGAAAACATTTAATAGAAATATCTCTTGAGAAACAAGAAGTAATGATACTGCTAATTCGTTTCCGACAGCAGCACTGAAACCTTGAGCATAAGCGCTTCCCTCAAGAATATTTTACTCAAACAAACTCCTAGGAATTACATGGTTTCTACAAAAGTGGGAAATGGCCACATATTTAGTAAAAATTCATTCAAGTATAAATATCTGCAAAACTGAGGGAAGAATAACTAAGATAAAACATAGCGACAAATAAGAACCTAAAAAGTAGTCTTATGTTAATATTAGACTGTTTTCATTCACATCCAGCATCCATGTGACTACCGGACTACATCCACTACCAAAACTAATCACCCAGTTTAGTGCATTCAAATACAGAAACATTTTATGTTGTGAAGAATTACAAGCTGCGAGCTTCTCCTACCTGCTAGTTTAATGTTCATGTTATCGTCCAGCAGTAAGTTTTCAGCTTTCAGGTCTCGGTGCACGACCCGGTGTGTGTGACAGAAGTCCACCGCTGTGACGATCTGCCAGAAGGTTTTCCGAGCTTCCTCCTCACTCAGACGACCGTTGGAAGCAAGATAATCTTTAGGCAAAAGGCACAAAGAAGAGCAAAGTCAGGAGTACGATTCCTCTATAGCTTTTTATTTTTTATGTTCAAACTGTTTTTGTTTTTTGTTTTCAAAAAAACAAGAAATATCCAAAATATTGAGTTACAATCGTTACAATCGTTCAGGTGAAAAATATCTAATTGATGATTTCTAACACATATTTGTGATTTTAGCTTTTCAAAACTATAGTGAGCCCTGATTTTCAGAAGATATCACCTAAAGAAAAATAATACTTTAAAACACATGATTTCGTTTTATATATTAACTGATGCCTTGAAAAATCTACGACAGTCTTACATGCCTGGTCTTAGACTCAAACTCTTGTAATTATAGCATCGTTAAGCAGGAAATGTGTTTAGCTTAAGCAGGAAAAGCCTAAACTTTAAATGAATAGCATGTTTGTGTTTGTAAATGTTTGTAAATGTTTGTAAATATTTATTATAATTAAAAGAAACAAATCAATAGAATTCAAAATAAAATGTCTACATTTTGCCGTATTTTTGTAATTTCTTGACATCGAAGTCAGAAGTGTTGACTATCAATAAAAATTGATTGTAAATGTAATTATCATGTAACTAATCTGTAATCTCGTATGTAATTAATACATAATGTCATTACTTTTTAATTGTTTAGCCAAACTAAACATAGCCTTTAAGAATTAGAAATAATGACAACTTTTCAAAAATAATACTTTTTATTCAGCTGAAGTGTTCAGGACTCACCAAACATCTCTCCATTCTTTGCGTATTCTGTTACGATGTACAGCATGTCTTTGGTTTCCATCACCTGGAATTCAAACAGACCCATATAATGGTAAACAATTTATTGCGTGTTCGAAATAGAACATCGGTTCGAACGAAAGTTCAAAAGTCCCCTTTTGGTTGGTTTTTCAGACGTGGTCGGCTTGTATCATGACTCAGTGCTTTTCCTGTTTATCTTTCCAATACAGAGCATGCTCATAAATAGACCCCCAGAACAGTGGATGTTGCGAATGGAGGAAACAGTTGTGCAGTGACCGAAATTGAGGTCATTAGTTTCCTCTCTTGTAAACCCCGAGAGTCAGGCAGAGACCATGAAAGTAATACCAGGCAGCGGTCGTGGGAAAGCAGAGCTTATTCGGTTGATCAGTGAAGAGAAATGAAAGTCTACAGGGTTGACATGCTAACTTAGAGAACTGGGGCTGTGATTAAAACTTTTCAGCAGCATGAAAGTGAGGTGCTGGGGATGTAAATCGGTCAGGCCGGTAGTACTGGGATAGTGTAATTTAGTACCGTTTAGTATTGTTTTATACACTACAGACCACACTTGATTCAAAATTCCAAACAAACAAATGTTTGGAGAAAAATTTTAAATGCATATAAATTATTTATTATATCATGGAAACGTTAAACTACTTATTACAGCAATAAAAATGGTGATGTTAAGAGCAGAGTGTGAGCATGTGTGACTCATCCCATTAGAAACTGAATCAGGAGTGAAGCTGCTGGAATACAACACATAGAAAAGCTGCTCTACACACACACACACACACACACACACACACACACACACACCACCACACCCACAACACCCCACGCAACAAAAAATCACACACAAAAAAAAACGTACAACACACGCAAA
>JBBPDB010000083.1:22420390-22451012 GCA_037974465.1 Brachypetersius altus
AGGGGGGGGTGGGCAACTCCATATTAAAAGTCTATATACTTGAATGCAATTAAAGTCCCTGTGGATGGAATGGTCAGTCGTCCCAATACTTTTGTCCATTTAGTGTAAATGGGTCTATTGTGAATCTGTAAATTTGAATAGTCTCAGAGGAATGAAACATTACAGCATTGGTAGTGTTCCAAATATAGATAGTGCCCCAAAGTGGTCTGACACTAAATTTGAGCCATTTATGTCAAATAGAAAACAAAAAATCTGTGGCCTTTTGCACTTCGGCCATAAACAGGTTGAAAACGAATACAGCATTCCATAGTTTTCCATCTTTCCCATCTTTCCATCTTTTCTTCTGGTGCCAGGACCCAGATAAATATCTTCCTACTTTCAAAATGACCTCTTTAATGTGTCTGAGTCTGAGCAGATGATGCCTCTTCTGGATTTTATGGCATAAATTCATTTGGATGCCTTCATAAATGCCTTATTACAGTGATAAATTGCTAATCTCTCATATTGAAGGTTTCATCTGTTTGTTGTCATTATCTGAGGAGGCAAATCACTTATGCTCTGGATTGTGATGGTGTGTATTGCACTTTGGTCTCATCTCCCCTCCTCTATTGCTGTATAATGAAATCTTGTAGGGACAGACAGGCTTGACCTACTTTCCTGAGAAAGCTGACCATCATTTCCCATCGTATCTATTAGATTTTAGGCAGATTGTTTTGCCCTAGTCCTTACAGAACCTTCCTTTTTTCACTCTAAAACTGGAACGCTAGCAAGAAAGTTTTTTTTCTTGAAAATAAAGTGCCTTATTGATCTCAAATCTACTTAGACTTTTGTATCGAAGTGGGTATTTATGCCTTGCAACTCTCTCTGAATTTTTAAGCTAAATACTAGCAGTTTTGGCACTAGAGCAGAGAAGGCATCAGTAATAGGTGTATACTGTCTTCTCCTGTCTCATTATAACATGTTATAACTTGCTCTGTTTGATGTAAGTTATTCAGATTAAAAGGTAATTACACAACGTCACTGTACACAATGGTCCCACTATTACTATTACTATTCTTACTCTTCATGTTGTATTAATATATTTATTCTATTCCTGTAAGCATGTTGACCTTTGCGTATGATAAATGGATACATTTGTAAACTTGACTTAACTTTACTAAAGCATCTTCTATCATTCATGCATGCTTCAAGACACTTTTGATTGATTTGATCTTTGGACTGATGTGGTGATCACAAAAAAAAAGTGCATCTGTTCAGTAATGGTTACATTCATCCAATTTTGCTTCTTTTTGTGGAGAAATTAATCTAGTTTTTATTCAGTCCCATTTCGGTCCTTCATGTTCACAGTTCTTGATTCTCTTTTTGGTGGGGCTGTTATTTTCCCTGATTCCTACATCTCTTGCTGTTGAGCCTCAACATATTATCATTTAAATTAATCAAATGAATGTATCATGTGTTCACCGTGATCAATCAGGAGATCAGATCAGATACTAGAGCGCACAGGCATGTGCTCTAAATTAGTTCTACTAATAATTGTTTTTTTATTTATATTTGCTTGTATTGAGATCAAATATAAATATAAATAAATACAAAATACAAATATATTATTTACAGCCACAGTATCTTCGCGATCACGTGATTGGTATCTCAGGCTTCCTGTGAGGTTTTATTAACGGTGGCCTTTTGTTGTGTGGCTAATAAAGAAAGTAAAGTTCGGATTTCTACAATAAGATGTGATATGGGTACTTTAAAAAGTACAATTAAACGTTTAATACCGAAATTTGCTATGGTGTTTTATAAATGTGAAAAAAGCAAGCAAGGTAGAGCAGTGAATCCGAATCTACGTTCCGTGTCTGTTTTTGGCGTCTACTTCACTGGAAGAGTTACGGAATCCAGTCCGGGTTTTACAAGTGGCTACTCGTGTGTGCGTGTGTGTGTGTGTGTTGCGTCTAATTTATTCTTTTGTTCTTTCCACTTTTCCAACTGTGGGACTAATAACTGCACATTTTCCAACTGTGGGACTAATAAAGGGTTATCTTGGGCTTGTGTTATGTGGCTTTAACCAAGGAATAACGTTCAGATTTATACTAATAAGATGTAGTGTGGGGCATCTAAAAGAGTAAACTGCCAAACATTGCTGAGGCGTTCAGTAATTGTGGAAAAAAGGAGTCCGAATCCACTATCCATGTCCGTTTTTTGGCGCCTACTCTAACAGAAGAGTTAGAAAGTCTAGTTCGGGTTTTACTTGTGGCTACTCAAGTTGCACTAACAGAGCGTGTGGTTGTGTCCGTCCCGGTGTGTTTTATCTGTTGTCTGTAAGTCCACGGCGTGCTCGGAGCAGCTCAATTTTTGTTAGTTTCCACAGCCGAGGCTAAACCGGCCATGTCTGTGGGCGTCGAGTCCGGCTTCAGTAACGACGAGCTGCTCCACCTTCGTTTCCCCATCCACCGCGCCTGTAGGGACGGGGACGTGGGGGCTCTGTGCTCGCTACTCCAGCAGTGCTCGGCCAGCCAGGAGGACCTAGCCGCCGAGGACTCCTTCTACGGCTGGACGCCCATTCACTGGGCGGCTCACTTCGGGAAGGTACCGCTAACGGACTGTTTAATGAACGTTACGTCGCTACCCTTTTTGCTTTTTATGCCAGGTTTAACCAACTAGCTTGGTCCTTCAGACTGTTTTCTGTTTTAAACCAGCTAGCATATTCAATTTGGAGCTCATTTTGGGGTCTACAAGGCCCACAGTCGTGAAGTCGATCTGCTACGTTCTCGGCCATGAAAATCCTGTCTCCGTTATGAGAAAACCCGTTAGTGTTTTGGGTTTAGGGGGCCTAACAGCGTGCTGTTGTGACACTTTCATCAACCAGAGACGATATACTGATGCTTAGAGTGTGAACATGTAGCATATGAAGCTGTATAAAAGTCGTTAAATGTGTGTTAGAAGTCACCGTGCGGGTCTGAGAGACAAAATAATCAACTTGCAAAGAGACCGGTGCCATCAGTCTCCAGGTGTTAGCGCGAGGACAAAAGCTCCCTGTTGATTGGCTGAACGGGAACCAAATGGGAGGCGAGGCGCCAAAAGAGCTGTTTTAAAAAAGCTTCTATTTTGACCCCGAGTTATAAACATTCATGGACAAAAATATTGGGATGCCTGACCATTACATCAGCAGGGACTTGCATTCCATGTCTTTATGTACCTTAATTTGTGTACTGGGACACGGTCATGCTGGAATAGAAAAGGTTATTCCCCAAACTATCTACAAAGTTGGAAGCATGGCCTTATCCAGGAATGTCTTGGTCTACTGAAGAATTAAGATTGCAAGTCACTGAAAGTAAGGGGCCTTGCCCCAACCCTAAAAAACTAATACTGTAGTTCTCATTATTTAGTTCTTCTTGTTTGTGACTTGTTGAGGACTTTACTTGATTGTTAGGTGATACTCTCCAAACGTGTTGAAACTAACACATTTTCTTCAACTTCACTTAGTGCAACACTTCATGTTGTTTTCATTACATAATGTGTTAAGATGGATCACAAAGTGTGCTTTTTAACACTTGCTTTTTTTGAGAGTGAAGAAGCTGAGTAAGCAGGATCCCTGAGAGCAGTCAGTTGAATGGTAAGCTCCAGAATAGCAGCAAACAAGCCCAGGGTCACCACTGGCCAATGTGTAGAGCCACAGCTTTGCACTCTGTAGAAGTCAAACTGCTCTTTGGAGTGATTGAGCTCTATCCAGCACCTAAGAGATGAGTTGGAGTGGCATTTATGATATGTAATTAATCATCCCACATAATTACCTGACCTCACTAATCCTCACAGCTATCTTGTTTAAGGCCTTTTTCAGAAGACTGCAGCAAAGTGAGGGCAAACTCTCTGTTAATACCCTTGATTACAGAAGAAATGCATGAGCATAACCAATGCAAACTTTTGGACATGTAACATGGATGAAGGAACAAAGGCTTATTGAGAACCGTTATGCCACTGTGTCATAATACCCACATTCATCATGATCAAAAGAAAAAACTTTAGCAGCCCATATCTATTTTTAGTCCTTGTCCCGAACGGATGTTTCCACAGAACCTCCCTGAGACAAGAGCCAAGTGAAAATAGTGTTGAAAAGTGGGGCACGGTTCAAGGCCGAGCAGGACTATTTGTCTTAGACAAAACAGCCTCCTGAACTTGATGCCCTTTTAAGTTAGTGTGGATATTTTTGTGTGTGAGTATCACTTTTCTGTGTACATTTAGGAACATTCTTCACAGCATTATGTTATGGCTAAAGAGCTCCTGAGGCTACTATTATTGTTTGGTCTCTAAATGTAATTCCTAAAGCATGTAGGGAGGAGGGGAGCCAGCATCTCATGTCTCAGCCAGACATTTTTGTGCAGATGTTTCACGTTTCTGCTGTCTGTCCGCAGATCAGAGAGGAGGAGTTTGGCAGGTGCATCTGTTTGTCTGAAGAAAGTGGCTATGTTGGAAAGTTTGTGTGTAATGTTTTGAGAGCGGGTCTAGAAAACCAGCCGTTGAATCAGAAAAGCTTTCGGTGTGGAAACAACCAAACGGTGGCATGAGCTTCAAACAGCTGTAACCAGTCAGGACACAACATACTTTGTATAAAGTGTTTAAATGTAGTTTGATGTGGCCTGGGAGACTGAGATCAAAGATGTTGAATGCTGTTTGTATTAAGCGTGCCAGTTTAGATGCGATTTTACAATAATACAATAAGGCCTTTTCTTATCACATTATCTGGTGGGAACGGAGTTATGGCATGTCCCTGGCGGTTGGAACTGTTTCCCGCCAATTTTTTTTCCCTGGGTGTTTTCCAAGAAGAGCCGGGTTCATTTTCTCAAGGTCAGACCTTCATTGCGTGTTTCAAAATACGGTGCCGCCTGGGTGAGGACTTTGGCTCTAATCCCTGCTTACAACAACACTTAATGTCTTTGTCTCCCCCGTTGTAGCTGGAGTGCGTGTTGCGGCTGGTGCAGGTCGGCTGTGAAGTGAATGCTGTCACATCGCGCTCTGCGCAGACTCCGGCGCATATCGCTGCATTTGGAGAACACCCAAAGTGCCTCTTGTGGCTCCTGCAGGCAGGTGCTGACATCAACAGACAGGTGGGTGCTCTTATAAGGCACTGGAACGATTACAGTGGCTTATGATGGGTGGGGCTAAGCGACATGATCTTACTCTTGTCATGCATTATAACGCAGCACTCCTCTAAGTATATTGTGAGGGTTCAAAACGCAGAACTGCTGCACGCCTCATTACAAAGACTCTTTTATAGCAGCTGTAGAGGGCCTACAAACAAACAGTGTATAGCAGCTGTTGGTAACAAATGATTGAAGCTATTATGAAGTTCTATAAATGTTTTACTTTTTCATCTGTTTAATCTTTTTCCATTACATTTTTCATCATTCATTGTTTGCAAATGCTGGAGTTATTTTTATTTTTTTTTTTAAAAGAATGTGTATAAGTATCTAAAGTTTTACTTTTACTTTTTCTCTACAAATGTTTAAAATGTACTTTTTGCTGACTTCAGCAGGTTCTGCCAATGCTTTGAACTACTGTAACTGGCAAAAAAATTGCAGATTTGTAAATTAATTCACTAAACAAAAATATGCTAAATGGAGGGAAAGAAACCTCATCCTTGTTCTATTCGGGTGAGGTTGTTTTAAGTTTTGTGGTCTAGTACGTCAGAATTGCATCTAAATATGGAAAAATAATAGGATTTGCGGCTTCACCCTCACTGTGAGTTGACTTTTTGTATAATAACAGATTTTGGCAGGCACCAATGTTTCCTTTTTGTTTTTCTGAGTCAACACTACAGCACTTAAGATGTGAAGAGTAATGCTTTCATGAATTAATCTTTAGTTCAATTTAGTTGCTCTTAAATCGTCACTAAAGCAATGCATTGTGCTTCATACATAATCTGCCTTTGGTGACTGTAAACAGCTGCTGACTCTTTGGAGGGCGATGGTGAAACCTTTAACAGGGTATCTGATAAGGAATGACTCGCAAATCTGTTTGCACCCCTTGTGAGCGTTGGGAAACATTCCACTGTGTTCTGACAGATGTAAACAGTGGTTTGACGTCGTAAGGTTGAGTCTGTTATAACTGCAGAAAGAAATACGACACATTCAGTAGTTTAAACTGCAATTTGACAGCAGCACTATGAGTGGTGCTGCTCCGGGGAACTCTTTTGGTTAAGGGCAATCAAGGTGAACTATTACGAGACCAGTGTTTACACTTTTGGAGTGTGCATTATATAATGTGAGACTCCTTGGAAAAAGTTTGCATTTAGCAAGATTACATAAAGTATGTGACTAAAAAACATAAATGTGAGCAAGTGTACTGTAAAAGGATATGAAGGACTGGGGCAGTTTTCCCTTTAATATGGAGGCAACAAAAGGTCACATTTTTTAGTGATATATAAAGAATAAAACTAAGCTTTACCCCCCCCCTCTTTTCCTCCAGACAGTAAACACATGATGATGTCGGGGTGGAAGGGAAATAAGATTCTATGTAGAGATTCTAAATGAATTCACAAAACTTCATAATTTTTTTTTTTATGAAGGCCCTGTGTTATTTTAAAATAAGCCACACACAGAGTGTCTGTTTCATTGGATGAGAAAAGATGTCATTAGTGCATTTATGGTTGCAGTAAACCCGAAACCATAGCAGAGGAGATGGTGTCCAATCCAATAATATCCAACACCATTAATTGTTGACGGATCAGAACCATTCATTAGAAGTATTTATTGAGAAGTAACTGTAAAAGTTGCAGTGTACTGTATAAAATGTGCTGGGTTTCCTCTGATGTGACGCACTGGGAAACATTCTCAGCAGTTTCTAACTGCATTTGCTGAGTAAACAATTCCTTCATTTTTTAAAATTTATTTAAGGACCACCAGGGTGACCCCATAGCACCCTGGTAAAATCCTGGTAATTTGCTTTGTTTAAAAAGAAAGAAAACACCTACTGCCACTACCCCCCTATGTTTTTTTTGTTTTGTTTTTATTTTAAAGAATTGCTCTTCTTAGAAAGTCAAACATTCCTGTAATATAGGCCCTTCCCCAGGAAGTGAGCAGACGCAGCCAAAAGAGGCAAAATCCCAGCTAAGCACCCTCTTACCTCCATCCTCTCTCTGTCTGCTTAACGGCGATCAGTGTAAATCTCTACTGGGCCAATCCTCTTGCCACTTAATGCAAGCATCGCTGCTCCCGCGTTCACCTTCTGACATGAGATTCTTCTCTACGTTTATTCCGGTAGCCTTCTTTGGTCAAGCCTAAGTTTAAATGAAGCGCCGGTTTCGTTAACCTTTACCTCATCCTGGCAGATTGCGTGACCCTGAAAATAGACAGTCATATTCTGCAGTGAGGACAGCAAGAGGGTCGCTCTGGGATCGTTGGGGCCAGAAAAACCCTGCCGCTGGAGTGAGTGCTATAATTGTGCAGTTTGACCTACATTCTGCAGCCTCATCCACTGTCTCTGAGGAGCCACCAGTGCAGTGAGTGCCTTCCTGCCCCTAGAGGGAGTGGTGGAGTCAGGGTTAAGAGTTCAGTCTCTCCCTTGTGGGCTGGGTCTCTGTCTCCTATATGTTCTGCTCGCATTAAGATCATAGCTGAACAATAATGAACAATAATGTTGTCAATGTTGCATAAAGTTCAACAGACTGTGTCAACTGTTATAAAATTCCCCTCTCTTGTGCACATTTGTTTTCCAAACAAAACAATATAATTCTTGTTTAGTTACTTGTTTAGTAACTAGCAAATCCGTTGATAATTGTGCTTGCTTAGTTGAGTAAGATAAACTGAGAAAATGCTCAGTAGCATGTCTAAAATGTGCAGGTATAGTTTTATTTAGTGAGAAGACTGCATTTTGCTGTCAGACAACGTGCCTAATTTCAAATGGCATACCCTGAATGCTTGACCTTGGTGTATGTTAACGCCGCAATGTGAATTTTTCATATAGACTTTTGTGTTGATAAAGAGCGACTGTGATCTCGGTGATGAGCTGCAAGAGTTCGATTGTTTACCAGTAAACACTCGACCTTCAGGCAATAGGCGTTACTATAACTTAACTTTTCTCTTCATTTACTGGACCATTTTTTTTAACATGGTGTTTATGGTTAAGCAGCACATTCAGGTTATTGTGTTGGTATTAAACGTGTATCTTGTGTGATTTTAGGACTATGTGGGTGAAACCCCCATCCATAAGGCAGCAAGATCAGGTAGCATGGAGTGCATCAATGCCCTGTTGTTATCGGGTGCTAAAACGGAGTAAGTCCCCCTCTGCTTATTTCTTAATTAGTATGTTTCTGCTATTAACTATGTGACCACTGTCTGAAAAGGGACCTCCACCCCCAAAACCACCAAAAACATGCAAGTCTTCTTGCTGGATTTCTAAAGAAGCCAGATGGTGCAGATCTAAAATTCTTTCAGTGGCTGGCAGCCTAATTTGCCCAGTCGCTTTTTGGATGCACAGGGGCCTTTCAAATCATTTTTATGTCCTTAAGGAATTACGTCCCATGTAGCTCTAAGGACAGTTATGCTTCATTATCTTCAAAGCTTCACTTTGAAGGAAGAAAATTCTTAAGATAAATTTAACCCTCACACGCATACGAACAGCAGCTTGGCCCTGTTGAAAGGATTTGTTGAATGTATTGAAGCTGCCTTTTCAGCTATGCAGGATCAAAGGCTGTTAGCATTTGGTTAACCAAGCAAGTTCGGTGGAGTTCCCTTATTTGAATAAATGTGATCTCTTAACCTGTGTTCATGATTTCAGACTGAAGGTAAATGTTTTTGAGTCTTTGAAGAATGATCATGTTTCATAATTTGACGGAACGAATGCACAATTCCTTGCTTATTCCCTTGAAAAAGAAACAAAAATAAAACATAGCTACGAACCAGAACGTTTTCAGCTAATCCAATAGCTATTCTGGGACATGCAAAAGCCCTGCTAATATATGACTAATATATAATCTGAGGTTAAATAAATCACCTTTTGGGACAAAAAGGCTGACACATGAATGTTCTACATTGTTTGGCTGTTTTGTAAGTTGCTATGAATAAAAACATCTGTTACATTTAATGTATATATGCTCTACTTGCCTGTAGTGGCTTGATCTTTAGTTCACAGCATGGCCATCTGTATCTTACTTGGAGAAATTTGAATAGCTGTTTTATCCTTCACTAATCAATGTCTTTCTGAGAGCTTATAATGTTCTCTCATTGGAGTGCTGTTCTACGTATGGGAACAGTGGAAAGGACAATTAAGTATGTGTAAGAAATTACTGTAACCTGAGACAATATGATTGTGTAATTTATAATAAAAGTATGCGCGGTAATGAAAAAGCCCCCAGATGTGATTCTAATGGGCTAATAGTCTCCATGATCACAGCTTCTGAAGCATTTAGTAATTAAATACGATTATTCTGCCTACAGTTATCATTAGTAATTATGACAATTATGTTTATTAAATTGCAGTTTTGTTAGATGGAACATTATAGAGAATTCCTATGATACACGTAAAACGCATTTTACAAACATCCTGAGAGATTTACAACATTCATTACTGGAAGAGCTTCATTGTAAATCCCAGAATACCTTTTTGGTTCATCATGAAAGGGAAATCCTGGTCAAGCTGAGAATATTTTCTCTCCGATATCAGACCTGTAAATGGATTAAAGGGCTAAATGGTGATTTGAGTGTTGCATTCAGTACAGGCCTTCTAGAGTCCTCAAATGTTTTTTTTTTTTTGTTTTTTGTTGGGAAAAGACAGACGGGATTGTGCATTTGTTCAGTAGATGATAAATAACACTAGATATTGTCTATTATGTATGTTTTCCTTATACAAGTAGTTTATTATACACTTTATTGAGATGCCTAAATGCATACTTGATGAGAAGAAAGCTCATTGTGGGTTTTTAGAGGGGGGCACGTTTTGGGGTGGATATGTCCTTGTTCTTTCTACTAGACTAGAGTACACTCTTAATAAACCGAGGATGCAGTAAAAAGACACTAACAAAGTGTTTTATCAGTAGTTTGGCTTGGCCATCAAATAAAACAGGCTGAGCTGAGACCCACAGGCAGACATCGCTTCATTGTGCTTTAAAATAGATTTAAAGATTAAAACGTAAAGATTTCCTCGACTTTTGCATGCTTGTCACACCAAGTGGGTTCAGATCCTCATACTAAACATAATAGTTTTGAAATGATCGTTTTATTTATTGAAGGAAAAACGTATTGCACCTGTCACCAATGTGAAAAAGTTCCCCTAAAATGATGATTATTGGACATACTTTACCGTGAAGTAATTTTACCATCTGCTTTGTCAACACAAGTCAACACAAAGTGAGCTGCATTTTTATCTGTAATTGTCAATTATACTGTGGGAATGCAGACCTCTATTTTAGAACACGTTCTGCAGTTTGAGAGTTGCTGGTTTTTTCCACGTCTGTGTATTTCCAGTCCCACCTGCTCTGGGCTCGGTACCAGCCCGCTCCTGTGAATGGCACTGATAACTGGCCCCATGAAGCAAGAAAACATAATGCGTCCCATGGAAGTCTTGTAGGAATGCCGGACTCTTAACTGTTGTTGAAACCATTTCCTTTGTCACACAAAGCCAGCTGGCATTGCTTAACCTTTTTCCTTCAATAAACCAAATGAATGATTTTTTTTTTAAACTGGTTGTCCTAGTGTTGTAAAAGTCATGACTTTTGAATGAAGATCTGAAACAATTACATTCAAAATGTGACAAACATTCAAAAGTAAAAGCAAAAAGGGGGAAATCCGCTATATGAAGATCACTATAGAAATGATGTGACCATTCTTTGTCAATACATATAACACATATTAGAAGTTTTGTATATTCTCTATTCTGTATGTTCCGTTTCCATGTAGGAATTCCAGTTGTTTGGTGTGGTTTCATTGATTTTGCAAGTTTGCATAATACATAACATCAGTGAGAGCGGCAGTAAATAAGGTTTTGTTTCCTCCTTCATAAATAGAAATGTATTTACTTATAGTATTTTACTTAATCATGTTTTGTTGACTTACAAAGATTCTTATATATTTAGTATCTTATATGTTTTTGGCCACAAATGACCAGTTTCCGATTCAGGTTTTCGGGTAGTTGGCACTGATCAGTCATAACATTAAAACCACATGTCAAATGAATAACATGGATTATTTTGTTTCAGTAGCATGTGACGAGTGGGTGGGATATATTAGGGCACAAGTGAACAGTGGTCCAAGGAAGGGACAGGGTCCTGGGTGTGTCTCTGATGTGGATGGGGGACAGGGTACTGAGCAAAAACCTATGAAGTTCCCACAATGATTTCTGCTACCACTGCTGTAGGTGCCTACAATGAGGACATCAAAACTGGATCACGGAGTAATGGAAGATAATGACCTGGTCTGAATGTTTTCCTTTACATCATGTGGTCGTGCCAAGTGCACATGAATGTCTTACCTTAGAAACAGACGATACCATGCACTATGGAAAGACGCAGAGTTGGCAGAAGCAGTTTAATTCTTTGGGAAATGTTCTGGTATTCGTTACTTGATGAAATAAGCCACTTCAAGGGAACGGTATTCCCCAAAGCCAGGGGCTTTTCATTCGAGTAATGTTCTCGGCCACACTGCAAAATTGTTCAGGAATTGGTTTGAGAGTTCAAGGTGCTGATTTGGCCTCCAAATTCCCCAGGAGTCAATGAAATTGAGGATCTGTGGAATGTACTGGACAAGCTACTTTGATCCATGGAGGCCCCACCTCACAGCGTTGAGGACCTAAAGGGTCTGCTACTAATGTCTTGGTTCCAGAGACCACAGCACAGAGATCTTGTGGAGTGGACAGATCAGAGTTGGGGGAGGTGCAGACAATATTAGGCAGGTGTTCTTTTAATGTTATGACTGGCTGATGCAATTGTAGCGGTGAATTTGGTATGAGTATAAGGACAAATTCCTGAGTTATATCAAATGGCATACTATAGGACTAATTTTTACACAATCCAAACAATCTTTTTTTATTTTAAGAGCCTTCCTGAACCAAGGAACAAATTTGGACTCTATGCAAAAGTTGTCTATTTAGTATTTGTTAAGTGTGTTCTCCTAAAGCAAATGTTCATGGACCTAAAGCATCCAGCTTGTCTGATACTTCTAGACATCCCAAAGTCTTGTTGAAGTGTTCTGCGTGCTTAATTGTGGGAGTGTCAAAGGAAATCTCTCGCAGCTATAACTGGCTGGCTGAAGAGAAGTTTGGTAGAATTTTGTGTTGTCTTTTCAAACAATCTTGAATTTGCTACTTTCATATTTTAGTTTAGACAGTGTAATTCCTATCATCATTACCACTGTTTGCCTGAAAGACAGTACTGAGTAATTTGCAGTAGTATAAACAAGACTTGGGTCATGGTTGCCATAGGAACCCATCTGAATTGTAAAATTACCTTTGTAATACGATGGGCAACCTTTTTACAGACCTGCCAGTATTGAGTCTGATCACTGTTGCAGTTTGTTGACATTCTGTTATGTCAATGAACTGCATTGCTCTTATGCAACTTGCAGGGTTATATGTACACATCTTGGCGTGTTTTACTGTCAAACAGCTACCAAACCGCATCCGTTTTTTATATTATCATGAACAAAGTTTTGTACTGCATTTCAGTTACCTAAAATAATGATTAGTTAATCTGTCAAACAATGGTTAGCATCTATAGGCAATGATAGGACAAGAAACCTATGGAAGGTTTTCTGTTTAGAAGTGAATTAATCTGAATCACTTTAGGTCTTTTGCACAATGCAAGTCGAGATGTTTGCCATTTTTAGGAGTGTACAACAAAAACTGCTCGGTTTTACAATAATGCAGTTAAGGGTTGCCAAATGAAGTGCTGCTGTTACTTTTGATCTAATGTTCGTAGATGACCGCAATTCAAAATATACCTTTTTAAACCTTGTTTATTCTTTTCACATTAGCCACATTTTATATCATTTAAAGGACAGTTTCTTTCCTGTAATATAATTCAATGACTTTTTTTGGTAATATACTGGCTTTCCTTCGCCTCTATAACGTTGATTGCTTGCATGTGGGGAAAATAATTCATCTGCCAGTCCCACCTTTTATTTAGTTCACTATTGCTTGATATAATATTGACATTTAAGATAAGATAAGAATGAACTTTATTAATCTTGAGGGAAATTATTTTGTCTTAAAAATTCAGTGCAACAAGAGGAATAAAGCTAAAAATAAGAGTTCGGAGGGAGGGGAAATATCATTAATAAAATATATTTAAAGTGCAAATTAAATCATAAGAAAACTATTACAAAGATCTAGCAAGTGTATGTATAACAGAAATAAAATAACAGATTATTAATGCAAGTAGTTATAAAATGTGACTGTGTTTGTGCCATGAAAATATGATTGCAATAAAATGATATAGCAGCAGGTGATGAGGGAGGGGATGAGAAACATTCAATAACAGATAAATAAACGTTGAGTTGTATTGCACCATCCCGAACTTGGTGACATAAAGGTTGGCAAAGATCATCGCTGTTTGTATAATGTTGTATAAATACAGTGCTTTAACCCTTTATACTACCAAGTACTAGAGATACTATTAGAGATATTGAATAAGAAAAAAAAGAACACAGTAATAAAGCCTTGCATTTGTCATGCATTGAAGTGTGTTGACCACAGCACAGTTTTAGACACAAAGGCCTGTAATAGATTTTATGTTAAAATCTGTAAGTATAGAAATATAACACTTGCCTGCTAGACATGGACGACTTTAGAATGTATTCTACGAATATGTAGCTAAAGCAAAACTTTAAGGTTGTCTTATCAGCAGTACTTCATTTTGCTTGAACTTGCATCGCTAGGTCACGCAAAATAAAATGTATATATGGTTGTTACCGTATAGCTTTGGATAAGCATAATACTAAAAAAGTTTTTACTGTTTCTAATGAGCTTTCAACCCTCAAGCTTTGTATGAAATTGTAATTATTTGCAGTGTAACCTGCAAATGATTTGTTATTCTTGTGGTTTAGTTAAAAATGATTTAGGTCAGACATTGTTCACAAAAGTGTCAGATGATTAATCAAACCAATGTGAAAATAAGATTCTCTAATGTGTGTTTGTTTTATTTCTGTTTTTTTTTTTTGTTTGTTTGTTTGTGAATTTGAAAGTGAAGTGTCACTTTTATTTCTAAAAGTAGCATGTTCACAAAATTTACTGAAACTACAGAGAAGGAAAATCCCTACACATCTCAATGTTTTTCAGCCACTGAATTTGAACATGACTTGATTTTCTCAAGTAATGCCCAGAAAAGGTGGGAAGCATTCCAAAAACTGCTGAATCTGCCACACGTGCTTCAGCGAACACCCATACAGTTGTGGCTTTGAGTGTTCTCACTATCGCTTCCTTCAGTATCTACACACTGGCAAACTGTCGAGGTATTTCTTGCGGTGATTGGTTTTGTTTTTAGGAAAACAGTAATAGTATTGTTTAGACCTGCATGCTTTGCTTAGCTAGTATTAGCTTTTTACATTTCAGACACTCAGGTTAGTCTCGATAGGTTAAATGTCAACACATGGTTATTTAGATATTAGCTTGAATGTACTACACTGTAGTAAAGGGATACTTATCTAGAAGCTGAAAAGGGTTCTTAGAATCACAAAGCAAAGCATTCAAGGAATGGTGAAAAAATTAAATGCTTCCTTGGCCAAATACATTACCTACAAAATGGTAATTCTTTTTCAGATGGTATTCCAGACAGTGATGGTAGCTGAGGTGGAAAGTTGTTTTCTGTTTTTTTGTTTACATTGGTATGTGATTAATCCATTGGGGTTAAAGGTCAACCAGAGTGTTGAACGTAAATTGACTGAAAGGTAAACAACAGCTAGCATGAATGCTAGGTTATGTGCTAGATTTCCTGCTGCAAGTTTGTGTAATTTACTTTAAAACAACAAAAAAGCTAGAAGACATTTTGAATAAAAGATTTGGAGTGCACCAGTAAAATAGTTAACTTTTAAAATTATTCAGTTTGTTATTCATGAGGTAGTTTAATTTTTATGGAGAGAGACAGAAAATCTGCCAAAAATCAAGAAAATGTTGTATAAAAGTTATAAATTGATTTGCATCACTTAGTGAAATAAGTATTTGATCCCCTTTAGCTCACTTCTGGCCCCCACAGACTGTGTGCCCATGCTGAACACAGATTACCATCAATATCAATTAGAGATGCTCCTGATCTTAACCCGTGAAGTGCATAAAGCACATCTGTCCAAAGAATCTGTTTCTCTCCTCCACCATGGGCAAGACCAAAGAGCTGTCAAAGGACGTCAGGGACAAGACTGTAGACCTGCACGAGGCTGGAATGGGTAACAAGACCATCAGCAAGAAGCTTGGTGAGAAGGTGACAACTGTTGGTGCGATTATTCTGCAATGGAAGAAATGACAGTCTGGAGCTCCATGCAGTGTTTTGCCTCATGGGGTGAGGAACGATCATGAGAAAGGTGAGAGATCAGCCCAGATCTACATGGGAGGAGCTTGTTAATGATCTGAAGAACACCTGTACCCTTAGTAGGGGGACTTTGTCACATTGAGGGGCCAATTGATGGCTCATGAACAGTAAAATCTTGGACGAGAACATCCTTCCCTCAGCCAGAACACTGAAGATGGGTTGTGGGTCTTCCAGCATGTCAATGACTCAAAACATACTCCCAAGATAGCAAAGAGGGCTCAAGAAGAAGCACATTAATGTCCTGGAGTGATCTCCAGACCTCAATCCTCTGTGGAGGAGCTGATCAATTTATAACTTTTATACAACTTTCTGGTTGGTATTCGGTCTCCATAAAAGTGAAACTACCTCATAAATTAGAGACTTAATTTTTTTGTAAGTTGGCAAAAAGGGGATCAGATAATTATTTCCCCACTGTTTTACTTGGGTTACAATTTTTGACTTGATTAAATGAATACAAATGTATATGGTGGTTTAAAAACTATTTAGGCCAAACCACAGTTTTTAGAATGTAGTTTAAATGTTAAAGAAGTTAAACAGTAGCAGATAGTTTATACTTTGTGTGTGTTCAGTATTGGTGCAAGGACAAGCATTTGTACATTTACAGATATGTGTTCTTTGAATACTGTAAATAGCTTGTCTGTACAGAGTATCCAGTTACTCTGGTGATAATTCGCAACACTTTTCATCTGCAGAGAGCTCTTTATTTGTTCTCTACCACTGTCCTGGAAAAATAAAATTGTACTTCAGCAGATTTCAATGAAATCACACTCGGAAGCATTTAAATTTTTCAAGAGTAATAATTTGGAATTTTTAGGTGAGGATTTGTAAAGGCAAGCCATTCATGCTGTTGACTTTCATGTTAAAACTGTTTAACTTTGTCTTTTTTGTACTCAGGACTTCCCATTTAATTGTTTTTGATGTACTTGGATGTGAATGTGGTTGAGGGACAGTCATCAGACAAATGAAGAATTCTTGAATGAACCCACTAACATTTCCATTGGTCTTCTCTTCTTTCACACTGCCCTTATAGGAACAGAATCATCTGCTTCGTCCCACCATGTCATTTCGGTTGAATTTGATTATGCATTTTTTGGAAGAAATTTCACATAAGACCCCCACGACTGCAGCACACCAGAGCATGACCTTAAATTTACTAAATGAACCCTAGACCACCAAGGCATGGTATGTGACATGGCTTTAATGAACAAAGGCAACCAGACTTTAGGATGGTCAAATTCTAATGTTAGCTAATGTTATTAGCCAAGGTATGATTTCTCAGCTCATACCTTTTTAGCTTAAAAAGAACATGTTTGAGAAGTTAGCTGATACCTAATCTAATAAATGTACTACATGATGCTAAAAAAAATTTGCTTTGTATGATCACCCCTAGGCTGCCATGTGTCAGTTTTCACCTGGTGTGGCTGTGGTAGTTTCCTTCCTTAGACACAGGCCTACAGTTTCCTCTGGTGAAGTTCAAACATACGGTTCATAAATATGAGAATAATTTGCTCATCAAATAAGTTTTTTTTTTTTAAACAGTTACAAAATAACAGTGTGAAATGAGCATTCTGTCACCTGTGAACACACCACAGAGCACAGTGTAAAATTCTTTCTCTGTATTTGACCCATTCACCAAGTGAAGCAGCGGGCAGCCAGGAACACAGCAGTGTGTGAGGGACGCTACCGTGCCCAGGGTACCTTAGAGGTGCTTAGCAGTCTTGGGAATCAAACCCATGACTTCCTGATGGCAGAGCTAATACCGGCTGTACCAAATCATGAATAGTAAAGTATGTCATTATGAGCAGAGGAAAATTAGAATACAGTAAATGGAAAACTATGAAACAACTTTGTTCTAAATAGTTTACTTTTGCTGGAAAATAATTGTTCCCAAACAGAGGGGAAGAAATAACTACAATACAATAAACTACTATCTGTTATGTAGAATATACAGGTATTGCACAATAATAATCTCTTGCAATCTCTTTTTGTACTTGGCGTTCTAGTTGTACTGAAGAAAAGTACTAATTTGCTCCGAAAAGGTACAATTTCCTATAATAATGTGTCATATTGACTGCACCTATTCTATAGCTTTTGAGTGTAAATCACTTTTACTTTTTATTGTTCTTCAGCTAAAATGCCTTTACTTACTGTTACAGAAAATATTTAGATCCAAGCAAAACAAAACCCACACTCGTTAGTAAGTTCGTTGTCCCCCTTTAGATTCAAAATAAACAGCAACACTTTAGCCGAGAGACCGTCTTCTGTCTGAAGAGAATGGTCTTTTCAGGAGTTTCCCTCCAGTGTTATTTAGGCACGGTCATTTGTCCTGGCTGCAGTGAGGACAATCAGAGCTGTATGAAAGCCTGTTTCCCGCTCAGAATGAATACGTAATCGTTTCAGTTTACTTTCATAAATAATATTAATACTTTTAGTAAAACAATAACTGACAGCCACAGGAGTGATTTTAGTTTTATATCGTTTCTAGAACATATATATTTAAGACACATTTAACAATTCTTTCAATCTTTAAACACAAACATAAGAAGACAAGAATTTTGGATTACATATACTGAAATGTAGAGAAAGGCACATTATATTTGAGTTCCAGGATTGTTTGAGTTCAGGCGTTAACATTTAGGTGTTTAGTGAGAAATATCTGAGATTTCCCCACAAAACATTATTATTCAAAACCGGGTTGAATTTTGATTATTATATTAAGTGTAAGTGAACTGTGACCATTGCACAACTCAGCGCATCAGGCCAAATTACTTAAAGCATTGTTTTCTAAATCTGTGGGTTCATTCTTGAATTCTTGTTGCTATTGTTGTTTTTTGTTTACACACTGCAGGTGGACTTAAGTATGTACTGTTGAACTGTGTTGTGGAGAACAGTCCAAGATAAGACCATAACTTTAAAAAAACAAAAAAAATAAACTTTTCTAGGTTCATCAGTGCTGTATGATTTTCCTTTTGCAGTGTGTGTGTAATAAAATATCTTATGATAGGGAAAGTCAATGCAATTGCTTGTGAATGTTCTTTTCCTCCTGAAGTCTTAAATGTAAACATTTAGTGCGTAGCGTTCTGATTGTCTCTTCTCTCCGCTGTGCAGATTAAGGAATGTGGATGGGTTGACAGCAGCCGACCTGGCCCATGCGCAAGGCTTTCAGGAGTGTGCTCAGCTCCTGATCAGTGCAGAAAATCAGCTCAAGTGTCTCAATGGGTTTGGCCATAATGGAACCGACCACCCTCACATCCAAGAACGAAGTCTCCTTAACAGGGTAGCCAATAGGAAGAGGCTTCTTGATTATTCAGAGCTGAATCACACCAAAAAAGCAAGAACTGACAGTAAGTTGTTTTCATGGGGATGATGCAACCTTGTCACTGCCATGGCACAACAGCCCTGCAGTTCTTTTTCATTCCTGCAATAGTAAAAAGTGGGAATGGGCAAAGTGGGGGTTAAAAAGAAACCGTTTTTGTAATGCAGCATCAAAGTGTCCCTGTCTGATAGACTGGGACAGATACAGACTGTCTTTTTTGTAGTGACTGTCTTGATAACACTTGTACTGTCTGGAGTGACTGGAGTATGATCAGGGAACTACTGAATAAACTTCAACAGTACCAAAATATGGCTGATAGTTAATGCAGATGATGAGAGCAATGACTTTGTTACGCTGTGAATCCGAGCAAGTTGTGCTGTCTGGACTCCTGGCATCAAAGGGATTTTAAGTCAGTCTTGTGAAATATGGCTATCCCTGCCCAGATCAATTTAATAAGACATGAGATTGATCTGTGTCTTTTCAGTTCTTACTGAATTAAAGAAATGCTCAATAAAGTGTATTGTGATGTGTATGTAACTAATATTGGAATGTTTCTCCATTCAGGCATGGAGTTCACTGCGAAGAAGCTCAATGGAATGGGGGAGGAGGTCGAGAGCATGCATGTGGAATCTGCTCCAGACAATCAATCAGGTGGGACTGGACCTTTTCCACCCATGCCTACTGACAGTGAACGTCATGAAGACAGTGTTGCCATGGAGAGCCTTTCTCCTACCCCTCAAACACCGAAGCCCACGCCTGAGTCATCCATGCCTGTTCCCTGGCGTTGCACAAACTCCTATGCTTATTTGTAATCAACATCAAAAAACACGCTGTACACTTTTGTAGTTCATCAGAAGTCTTGAGAAGGACACCATATGTAATTCAATTATCTGACCATGGGCAATATGGCTCAAATATTCTCATAATATATGGTCAGTGTTTTTCTAGTACTGACGATATCTGCAGTGTCCTTAGAAAAGTGTAGGATGTATTAACAATCAAATTAGCCTTGATTCTTATATACTATTGTCATATTGGTCAACTCTTGTCAAATGTTTGACATGGGTCATTTCCACCTTTAACAGACTGTAATGGTGAGTTAAAACACTATTAGATGGACAGAAATGCGCAAAAAGCAAGATTTTGAACCAAAACATTTAAGGAATATTTCAGTCACCAGTTAATAGTCAGGTTTAGTGAATGTGTTTTAGGAGAACCACCATCAAACTGTGCTGGACACCGGCCATCCGGGACCAGAGTTGGGACACCTCTGGGCTAATGTTTTCTAAAAATGAATGAAAATTAAAAGCCATCGGTTCTCATCATGCAAATACCCTCATGCTCATATTATATCCTCGTCTTGGCTACATTGACGTGTTTGCTCAAAATTTGCTTGTATGTGAAACCATATTCACTAAACGTGGTAGTTTGAGATTCTGTGTAATATTGTAATCTCGACTGTGATTTTGATTCTGAAGGTACATTACATGAATCATAAGGAGAGTATTATAACCTTGTTAAAACTGGCATGATACATTAGCTCCCTGCGGTGCTCCTTCACCTTTCAGGATACACTCGGGGAGGCTGTGGCTCTCTCTGACCTTTGTCTTGTTTTGAATGACAGATGGCACCATAGAAACAGCCGCAGGTTTGATGAACGGTCATGTGCAACAGAAGAACTTTGCGGCTGCAAACGGACTTTGCCACCCGACCCGTGCCGAGGCTAGCCATGCCGAGTCTAGAAGCGACATGTGTGGCTCGCTGCACCTCAGCGGCAGCCCTAGCAGCTGTGTTTCTCTCAGGCCGTCCTGGGACGTGTTCCCCTCGGACTCCAGCGAGCATCTGCACTACGGGTATTACCACGGCTTCGGAGACACAGCGGAAGACCTGGAAGACGCTAACCGCCACGATCACAATACGACCATAAGAGTCGAGCGGCACTACGATCAGGAGGTGTTAAGCGCCATGCAACTGTTTCACGGCTCCTAAAGGGAACCCGCTAGCCCGTCCGTTTGAGTACAAGTGGTTGTGTGTGTTATAGCCACCAGCCGCCTTAAACAGAGCGCTTAACCTTGAATTCGCTCGTGCACCTTATTGCATACCACCGTGAGAAGGGTTAGTTTTCTTTTTTTATTTGAGGAACTATGGGGGGAGAAACAAACAGTTGTACCAAAGGGGACAAACTTAATGTACCTGCTTTTTCTTAATCCTTTAGTTTGTGGTATGTTTGTTTAGTATCCTTGCCGTGGGTAATTAGTTTGTTTGTGTTAAATGTTCCCCCACTTTCTCTGCACTATAGTATGACAATTGAATCAAATGCTCTTTGTATGGTTTGATGATTAACAGTGTTCCGTTTGGTCATAAGCTCGGTGCCAATGCTTTTTTTTTTTCCTACGTAGCCCGGCACTATAATGAAAAGTTTTGTATGCGACTACCCTGTGTGTTTGTTTTCTTTGGGGTTTTTTTTCTGAAGAATTTCAGTTGTATGTAAAATGGATTCTGACTGTAAAGAAGTATTTGTGTTTGAGAACATGGACAGATTGTGGACATTCCTTTGTGCGGTGTTATATAAAAATTTACACAGATGGCATTTCTCTCACTTTTTCTGTTTATATGTAGTTGAAACTAAAACTCCCTTGCTTCATTTGAAATGAGTTTGAGTTTTTAAACACCTTCATTTTTAAAGCATTCCATTCATTCTCCTGCCCATAAGTTGAAACTAAGCTGCGTAATTACCCTGTATTTGTGACGTTATAAAAAAACAAATCAGTTTCTACTTTCTCCGTCTACAACAGGTTAGTTTTGCCCATTCACTGAAGTTATTAAGGATGGGTACTTTCTATTTACCTGAGCTGGATTGCTGCTTTTTAAACAATAGCGTAGGAGGAGAAACATATTTGAATGTCATCTTAGTATCACTCAAACCGGCTCTTAAAATGTTGCGTATCTTGTCTGTAGTTAAGTAACTTGAAACTTGTTCCTGCCCTTAGTTTGAGCCCAGCCTGATTCTGAATGAGGCGCAGTGTCAGGTAACCAATCAGAACAGAGCTCATCTTCAGTGCATAGTAACATTTGATTCAAAGTTGTTTAGAGAGATTGATATGGTTTTGTCATGAAATTACTACACAAATGGATTCAGGATCTGAGTCCTTTATAGTGTTTTTGTTTTGTGAAACTAGTGCATAAATACATATCACTGTTGAAACAAGAACTGCAGAAAAGTAACTTGAGGGAACAATATTCAGTTGTAGGCTTTTTATATTAGGCTTTTTTTGACCATTTCTGTTAGTCTCTCATGACAGCAGGTGGCATTTTCATTGCATGTAATAAACAACAATGATAATATACCGTTAATCTGCAAGAATAGAAGGAACTCCCTTCCATTGTCAGCATGAAAATGAGGTTCAAGAGTTTCACATACATTAATGCAATGTGCAGTGAAACGAACCCCTAAAACACTGTAAAACTGCAAAATAGTAAAAATGCATGAGAAAATTACAAAGTAATAGTATGTTAGTAATAAAATAGTAATAAAAATATATGAAATATTACACGTCTAAAGGTTGAAGTGTGCAATGTAACAGATGATGGAATCAAATGCATAAGAAATCTAAGCTACTATATTGCATGCTTTGTCCACATGCCCGATATAGACAAACTTCCTCAGGGTTTCACCTGTTCTTGTTCAAAGTCAGTGTCTTACTTCATAAATGCTCTACCGAATGAATGAGCACAGATTCCCACAGAAATGCCAAAATCTTGTGGAAAGCCTTCCAAGAAGAGTGGAAGCTGTTATAACTGCAAAGGGGGATCAACTCCATGTTAAAGTCCATGTATTTGAATGGAACGTCATGAAACCCGTTGGTGTAATGGTCAGGTGTCCCAAAACTTTTATCCATATAGTGTTCCTAACATTACGGGGGTGCCTTTAAGAATGTGTGTTAGAATTTGAGCTTACATTACAGCAATCAGCCATTAAATGTAATATTGTGTAGACCCCCCTCATGTCACCAAAAGCTCTGGTTCTTGGATTTCGCATGAAGGTGTGCCATCACTTCCTCGAGTACGCAACACACGTACACACAAGTGTTCACATGACGTGATTCATTAGTCCACTCCACCTTCTTCCATTTCTTCATAGAAGTGTTCTGATGCCCCCTGTGGGTACTTTTGGTGGTGGACAGGGGTCAGTATGGGCAATCTGACTGGTCTGCAGCTATAAAGCCCATTTGCAGCAAGCAGCGATGCACTGTATGTTCTAACACCTCTTTCATAGCCAGCATTAACTTTTTCAATTTGTGATACAGTAGCTCTTGTGTGGGACTGGTCTTCGGTCCCCATATGCATTACTGAGCTTTGGGTGCCCATTACTTTACCACCGGTACACTGGTTGTGCTTCCTTGGACCACTACTTGGTGTGTCTCGGTCTGTAGCTTCTCCTAAAAGCTACCCTAAAAGATACTGAAACGACCTTTGCAGAAATATGCTACTTATTTTTCATGGATTTGAATTAGTTTTGTTGACACAATCCAAAGCCCCCTGCAAAACATGCTGAAGTTAAACAGACATCACAAATAAACGAAACAAACAGAATGAATAAAAAGCACTGTTGTATTAGCATTATCGTGCTGTTAATATCAAATACATTTCTAACAAGATCGGCCTGTTATTTATCACAGAGTTGAATTTAATCTCAGGCGCCAGTGCAACACATGCTGCGGTCAGACACCACAAAGCAACATGCCATGATATAAACAGCTGATATGGAGCTCCATGTGTTGAGTGGTAGTCCTGGCTATTATGATTTATCATGAATTTTATTTTAATCTGAAGCCTCCTGCAACACGTGCTGCAGTCAAACAGACATCACAAATAAAGTAAACAAAAAGCAACATCATTGTTGTATTCACATTATCATGATATAAATATCACTTGAAAACAGTGCCAATGCAGCTGATGAGGGCCCAGTGTACTGTGTGGTGACCCTGCCTACTATTATTAGTTGTGGATTTTAATTTATATTAGTGCAGCTGGTATAGGGCCCCATGTACTGTCTGTTGGTCCTGCCTATTGTTATTTATCATGGATTTTAATCTATATCAGTGGAGCTGATATAGCACCCCCCCCCTCTGAAATCTCGCGTATGATGCAGTGTTGGGCTGTATTGTTGAGATTTGCTTACAGAGGTCAGTGAATGATTTGGGGGCTGCAGTTCAGGTCATGACCCACCAATGCATCAGTCTTTCTGACATTTTATAATGTACTAGAGTCTCAAACGAGCTTTTTACCAGCCCGTGAGTAAATAAAAGCTGAAATTTGATTAGAATCTGTCCCTCAGAAGTTAAATCCCCCTCCCCACTCCATAATCTCACGTGTCCGGACACACTCTTGTCATCTGGAGTCTGTGTCGACCTTCACTGCGTCACTACAACTCCACCTACAGACACGGACCTTCCACTTAACTGTGGGGATGCTGCGCGTGCAACTACAAAAAAACTGAAATGGAACTTGCGGGAACAATTACAACATTTACATCACTACAGATCTAAAGTAGTGTCCAACATATATAAGTAACGTTTATGGTGGTTTGTTGACTTTATATTCATGTAAAAATAAACTGAACACATTTTTCACCCCTTTTTCACGAATGGTGCGGTCCGTAATTCCCTGTTGAAATCTTCATAGCGGAGTCTAAACATTAGCTGGCGTCCGGAGGCCGGAGGGCTTCGCTTGTTCCGACCGGGCTTCGTGTTTTTCTGGGAAAATACACAAATTTAACGACGTGCTTTTGCCTAAAAGTGGGCTTCGAGTCTTTACTAACACGTAGTGATGTCTACTCCGGCAAGAAGAAGGCTTATGAGGGATTTTAAACGGTAAATTAATCCAGGAATTGGTAAAGGAAGCTGCTGTTCACTGCAGAGGCTAGCTAGCTTAACGATCACCTCAACTGGGAGTAAATTATGATCACCTCCGTGTTTGCTGGGGGTACGCTGCTCTGTTAAGGAAAAGGAGAGATTTTTAGATGGAATATTAGTGAGTTTAGGTACTCGACTGTCGTTTTAAAATGCCAAAACTGAATTTGGCTAGCTTCTTCTGGCTTAAAAAACACAGTACAGCACAGGGCGTCTGAATTTACATGTCGGCGTTTGTCAACATAAATGTTAGTGTTAACATTGTGGTAGAGATGTTGGAGCCCATGTCTCCATCACTGACACGCTCTTCTGCTTCCAACCCAGACTTCAGGAGGATCCCCCGGCCGGAGTAAGTGGTGCCCCCTCAGAAAACAACATCATGGTGTGGAACGCGGTTATATTTGGGTAAGCAGGCTGAAAGCCAGTCTGTTCGTCTGTTCCTCCAGGGCTAGTTGAGTAAAGCCTGTTTGGCCGTTTGCTTTTCTGGCTTATCCAGATCTGAAAGAAACGATTTACAGACAAAATCGTGGTTACGAGTTTCCATCTACTTAAAACTTGTCTTCTAGTGTCTGTGTTTTTCTTCTGTTTGTTCCGTGTTTAACTACGAAGTTATGTAGTCAACAACGAAACTGTATGACAGGCTTCTATTATAGTAGCCTCGTAGCTGCTGCTGTAGTGGCTCGTTGGGCTAGTTTTTCCACTAACTTGCATTTAACATGTTTGGAATTTTTGTTTGGTGATTTTGCTGAGAACCTAACAAATGCACCTAACTAAAAAAAAAGGTCTGCATTTCGTACGTTATTGGCAAATGCACCAAACAAAAATGTCTAGGTGCATTTCATATGCAGCAGCAAACCAAAATAAGGTCCAGAGGCATATTAAACTTGCGGTTACTGTGCACAAACGTGACTACAAGTTTAACAATAGACCTTATTTTTGTTTTCTGCATTTGTTAGGTTCCTATTGTTGGCTGCCATTGTTTAGCCTTAACATGTTTCCTCCTTTGTTTTGCAGACCAGAGGGGACTCCTTTTGAAGATGGTAACTGAACCTTTCAGAAGTATTATTTGAGAGTAATGTGCAACCTCTATCGACGGTATTGACCAACTGCATTACTATTAATACTACTTGTTGTTCTCGATTTTGCAGGTACTTTCAAGTTGACTGTAGAGTTTACAGAAGAATACCCCAACAAACCGCCCACAGTCAGATTCATTTCAAAGATGTTCCATCCAAATGGTATAGTGGCGAGCTTCTTGTTTGCATTTCTTGCTGTCATTTTGCTCCTCTATTGACTCCTGTACTATATTGATTTATTATTAATGCACACTTGGACTGTTTTATAGAAATGTACAACTTATCCATTGCCTCTCTGTTTTCAGTATACGCAGATGGAAGTATATGTCTTGATATTCTACAAAATCGATGGAGTCCGACTTATGATGTTTCATCGATTCTCACCTCAATCCAGGTTTGCTGTTCTGGCAGTTCTGCATTTATCACTGTGCATGCTCATTTTAATTATTTCATCATGAATGCTCTTTGGAAAGCATGATTTGTGTGTAATCTCTCCTTGGTTCTATTCAGTCGTTGCTTGATGAGCCAAACCCAAACAGTCCAGCCAACAGCCAGGCAGCCCAGCTCTACCAGGAGAACAAACGAGAGTATGAGAAGCGCGTGTCAGCAATCGTCGAGCAGAGCTGGAGGGACAGTTGACCTCTCAGTGAAGAATTCAGAACTTTGTGTGATGCTAGTTTAACTGAGTGAATTGTGAAGCATCTTGTTGCACCCTGCCCTCCTTTCTGTCTCTTTCTTTCTTTCTCTCTCTCCCTCCAACATACAGCACTTTATTCTATCTCCCTCCTCCTCACCCCACTTGGAGTTCTTGCTCTGTCCTATTCAGCCTTGACCACCTGGCCACTCTCTGTCCAAGAAGTAACCAAATACGATGTTGGCCTGTTACCATAGAAACATGGACTACATGATATATGCAAGGGCCTTTTTTGTTTTTTTTAAAAAGTGGAGTGAAACTCCTCTGGACTGACATGGTACTGGCCTGCCATTGTTGCATTTGTCTGTGCCTGGTTTGGAACTGACCCCACCAATTATGCTGTATCGTGTGCTGTTACATGCCTGGAAGTGTGATTTTATATTCCATGATGTGTTTGTCAACTTGCCTCATGTATCATATTGTACAAATACACCTTGAAATTCATGTACAGTATCTGTGGATTTATTTGTGCTTTCTGCAGTAAGAGGACCTTCGATAGTGATCTCTACTTTACTTGATTTGATGCACAATCTATTCAAGCCTTTCAAACAGGACCAACAAATTTCATATTGATTTTATTAGCAAAGAGGACATCTTCATTCACAGTTAAAGGATGGCCACATGCTGCAAGTGCCTTCACAAAACAATACTTCTGTCAGCCATACTGCTCCTGTAACAACAGATAGACGTACTCACAAATTCAACAGCAACATTCACATGAAATACTTCAAGTGCCCCTGGCACAAACTCGAATGGCTGAGTTTAAGCCCTTTAGTGCTACTTTGCTAGGTGATAGAACTCACATAAAACATCATACTGAGGTGGCAAACTGACATGTATTCAACAATCAAGTAAATCCTCTTAGAGTTAAACGAAAATCAAATAAATAGGAAATATTGACATTGATGTGCAGTTCAGTAAGTGTGTGGCTACCTGTTGTAGGCCCTTTCCTTTTTGGATTTTTCCAAGGCTTTGTCCATTGTTTTCTCTGTGTCCCCCCTGCATTTGGGGCAGTACCACTTGCCTTTAGGCTTATGGTTGAGCCCAACGCAGGAGAAATGGAACCACTCAATCGGACATTCGTCATTGTCGCAACCTATCATCTCCCCATAGGAGACCTGCTCACAAAGGCAGTAGGTGGGTTCATTGGGGTCTATTGGCAGGTCAGCTGGCGATGCCTCTCTCTCCTGCTTGGCTCTGGACCTCTTCTTCTTCTTCGACGTCTTGGTTCTTTTCTCCCTACCTGTGAGGCCGACCATTTCATCGTGGTGACTGGCAGAAGCGTTCTCTCGGTTCTCGTTGCTGTTGGCCTTCTGCCTCCTTGAGCGCTTGCCCCCTGCCAGTCTATCGACCAAGCTCAAGGTGTCTTCTCTCCGTTTCTCCTCCTCTCGCCTCTTCCCAGGCACAATGGCAGTCATGGAAGCAGCTGCTGCATTGTCTTGGGGCTCATTTTGGGCTTCCAGGAGCTCAGCAAAACTGTCCACTTGTCGACTGCGATTCTCCACCAGCTCAACCATCTGACTGGCCAGCTGGATCTTCTCATCGCCCAGCTCCTGGCTTCGGATCAAGGCTCGCTGGATGCAGTGAAGCAGGCGCTTCCTCTGGACTGGGTCCTCCTCTTGGCTGTGCTTCTGGTAAGCTTCATCCAGCTCTTTGAGGGCTTCTGCAAAGACAAAAAACATGCATGACAGGTGCATTCCCTTTCACTCATCTTTAAAAAATGTGCAACATGCAGAATTTGTCCGTATGGGCATTAGGCTCCATCTAGGACCTGCTCTGACATTGAACTTCCAGTGGAGAAGTTGGTTTCCAATACTCTTGAGCATAAACATAAGAAACAGACCCGCCTTCTTTGGTATTAACATTGAATCAATCAGAGTAGACCAACAAACGCCAAGACCTGCCTTCTTTAGCGTCGGACCACCAATCAGAGCTCTCGAACTCGCCCTTATGCGTCCCGAAGGGGCAGGTCCAAAGGTGACGGACAACTGATAAGGCAATCCTTGCCCTCTGACGCACAGGACACCCGCCCACACGCAGGGCAGCCAGCCAATCAGAGAGAGAAGGGGGCGGCGTTTGTGGAGTATGCAAATAAAATCCGTAGCGTACGCTTTATGCCCATTTCTGCCTCGCTGTCTCGACTGAGCTGACGCACTTTCTTTTATAATAACGTTAAAAATAGAGGTTAAAGGAGTGAAGACGCAGCGTTATCCACATCTACACGATTGTGGGTAAAGTTGTACCCACTGTTGCACGTTTTCAGGGCCATGAAACGAGACAAAATTACTTGTATGACTGTATTTTCCGTGTCGAGTGGGTCTAAACAGGAGTAAACAATGAAAAAATGCAGATAAACCCACAAACAGCTGCCACTACCCACTTCGCTGACTGACACGAAGTGGTCCTGAGTGTAAACACGACGACAACAGCAGAATACATTAGAACTGCAAGACTGCCAGTCTTATAATCTATCAGACAGCAGAACACAAAAAGCCACTATAGGGGGAAAAGTGAAAAAGAGAAAATCGCCATTCGCGTGAGGGTAGGTCAGTGACGACACATTTATTGAATGAAAGCGAACGACATAAACGATAACTGAATGTTTACAGCATGAAAGAGAAGCCAGGAAAGAAAAGAAAAGAGAAAAACAGCCACGCAGGGTTTTATTATAGACGCTTCCAGCGACTGGGTAGCTATTGTGCTCCACTCTGCTGCAGCTCGGTCCAACACACACAGAGCCCAGCCTTATTTCTTTCAACAGTTATTAAAAAGGGATATTTACCTTGATATCTGGAGTCGATCTCTCTCATGTGGGACACGTTTCTCTGTAGGTCGAAAGGCAGCGATTCAACCAAGTCCAAATATTCAACCACATAGTTGGCAACGTGTAGAGGGTCCCAGCTGGACGTGTTCAACATCTCGCCTCCGAGTCGTCTCCAAACGATACAAAACGCATTTGTTGTGTCCCGGTGCAGATTTTACTAGATGGGCACCCACCACGAGACCACCCCTATAATAAAGCAGACACACAGAACTTCCAGTCTAGAAAAAGAAGAGGGTCGCTTTGTGGAAGAAGAAGCTCAAAGAAGAGAGTCCAAATAGAAAGAAAAGTGGCACCGAAAATGGATTTTGTAGCATTACTCGCTCCGTCAGCGTGGAGATCCTCCGGCTAGTTTGAAACACTTGGGGAACAGTCTGACCGAGTCCAGTGCGCATGCGCCAGCGTAGGACGATCACTCCCCTGTGTGTGGAGAGTCCTCTCGACACCTCTCATTTCTGAGCTCGTCACTCGTGTGTCCTTTACTCCTGTCCTGTGTTCATCTTTTCTAGTCTACAATGTGTGGACGTTCCCCACGAGTCACGACACGCGTGACCCGATGTAGGCGATTTTGGTGACATCTTTGTGGAGAGGAAAGCCTTCCTATCATTAGTTGGAAGAAGAGAGTGAGACTGTGTGAGAGGTGAGTTCCAAACACGGTTAATCGGTGTATTTTGTTGTTATTGTGGCTGAGCTCTGCACGGATTCACTGGTTACTACCAGAGCCCTCTATGAATGTAACAGCGGCAGCTACATCAGCCTGCTCAGCCAATCGCATTCAAGTGGGCGGGGCGTTCCGTAAAACCAATCCGAATCCACAAAGTCTGGAGTCGACACTGATTCAACGAATTTGATAGCAAGAATCGATTCTCGCTTTCTCTGTCACTCTATAATCCATATAATATACAGTATTATATACTTAATATTATGTAGAATGTGTGTGTGCGTGTGTGTGTGTGTGTGTGTGTGTGTGTGTGTATCAGAAAACTTGCTTAGGTTATGATTGCATAGAGACGAATAACAATATTAAAAACAAAGTAAATCAATCCAAGAGAAAACACTCAATATGAAATAAACTATGCTATATACGCAAATGCTGGGTATGAATACTATAGATAAGTATCTTACAGGTAAGTGAATGACTAATAAAACAAATGGTGGTTAGGAATCTTTCACTGCATGAGATTGTAATACTTGTAATACTGATATAAGTACTGTGATATTCACATTAGATTAGATTAGATTCAACTTTATTGTCATTACACATGTACAAGTACAAGGCAACGAAATGCAGTTTAGGTCTA
>JBBPDB010000083.1:22451112-22467965 GCA_037974465.1 Brachypetersius altus
ACAAACAGGAAGTTAATATCACCAACCATTCCCATTTTATTAAGGTGTATCCATATAAATGGCCCACCCTGTATATTTGTATTGGTATCGTAAATATCACATTTCTATAGAAATATCACATTATATCACATTATTATAGTAGTAGTAGTATTACTAAGTAGTCTATAGTAGTATAGTAGTATTGCATTATAGTTTGTAGTAGTATTGTTGTAAGCCCTTAGTATACAATGCAGCCATTGTCCTCCTCTGCCTCCTCATAGCACTGCGAGAGGTCCGACAGTTCAGATAGACAGCTGGGACTAATAGCCAGCCGGTAGGAAACCAAAGCAAACATAGACTGATTCCACGTTTTGGAGTCTTCACGCTGAAAGAATATGAAGAGATCACAGTAAAAAAAAACAACAGTGTGTGTATGTATGGGTCCAAGGCTGTTTTAGACTATTTTTGGCCAGACTGTGACATATCAATATAATATCTCCATCAGCATTACCATTAAAACTGATTTCAAGAGCTGACTGTCTAATTTACAGTTACAGCAGATGCTCTTATCTAGCGCTCAAGTAGTCCACGTCTGTTCTTCTAATTCATCCCACCTCTTGACAGGTTCTACTGCAATAAGATAATCAGTGCTCTTCACTAAACCTGTTTTAAGTTGTGGCTGATTGGTGTATCTATAATAGGCTTAAATTACATCATTTAAAGATTGTTTAACCCTTATTAAAACTGAAGAATGAGTATTGGGCCTATTATTCACCTATGGGGCAGCTGGTGGCCTAGTGGTTATGGAGTTGGCCCTTTGATCCGAAGGTTGTGGGTTCGAATCCCAGTACTGCTAGTGGCACCACTGAGGTACCCTTGAGTAAGGTACCGTCCCCACACACTGCTCTCCGGGTGTGGTGTTCCTGGCTGCTCTACTGCGTCACTCGGTGTATAGGTTAAATGAGTTTTAAGATAAGGTTTTGGTCTAAAACACTTTCTTTAAAAAGCCAATAATTGCAGAGTCGATCGTTATAAAACGAAATAGTCCCTAAAGAAGGATTTACTTCCATTTTACCATTATTATCATTACATAATAAGAGCAAAGAATGAGAGGGCGTGTACATTAACTGATTATTCTGGAAAGTAAATAAGTTGCCTGTAGTTGTGGTGCAGACAGTGTCACACCTGGTTTCTCTATAATAAACCACACAATAAACTTTATTTACATTTCAGGCATTTAATTAAGCAGAAATGTCCTAATATCTGATGCGTGTTAGTCTAAGTAGCTATATGGTGCCTCAGTCGTGCTTTTTCACCATTGTATAAGATTACTGATCACGATAACATGTGCTGTAGTGTGGGCTAAGCCCCCTTTGATTTAACACTTCGGAGGCAAAAGCAGATAAAACAGGCAGATGTCCAAACAACACGTGGGATCTTATTTAATCTGTGTACGTGTGTGTCAGAGAGGTGGGTATTAATACCCCAAAAGACAGCTGCTCATTTCAGAGAAGGGGGTTTGCGGCCCCCAAATCTCGCATATCCAGATCAGTGCTTTTGTTTGAACACACTAATCTTCTTTAGGGGGAGCAAATCCAGCAGCAGGCTCCACTGGGATACTTTTGGGCTCAGCGTGACCAAACTGGGGGAAGCCATGGAGCAATACAAAGACTTATGCCCCAATACAGTGGCATCTAAACATCATCAGATTAAAGCCTATGATCTCCTGATCAAACCAAAGCCAACAGACTTTTAAAACACCATGAATAAAGAATGACTTGAGGCGAATAATGCTGCTCTTTAATATGGATGACATAATCCGTGCTGGGAAAAAAACAACAAACAGCTTATGGGAACGAAGCCCTTGTGTATGTCAAAAACAAGTTTGTCATTCACAAGCATCCTCTGATTTCTCATCAGCAATGAAAATATTTCAAAGCAGGCAAAAATATTGTGTTGTCTTGGAAGTGCTAATTAATCCACATACCTACTATATCTATTTCTACATGATTTCCCACTGGCGTTATTATGCCACGTGCAATCACTAAGCACAGCCAATGCATCTGTAACTCATTGTAATCTTGTATAATATTAAAAACTATAATGAGTTACAACTACACTCACTGGCCATCTTTTCAAACGTATAATGATTTACACACACAAAGCCCGGCCATCTTATAGTCGGCTTGTTTCTCAGTGTTGATAGCAGATTGCACTGTCATGCCAGGCAAAGGTTGTTTTGAAGCTGCAGTTCAATGAGTGCAGTGAATCCTGATGTTACACACGTGACCAGGAGGGGGCGCTAATTTAACAGTTACTACATTAACTAAAGTATCGGGACGCCTGAACTGACATTGCATTCAAATACATAGACTTGAATATGGAGTCGGTCCCCCTTTACAGCTTCCGCTTTTCTTGGAAGGTTGGTTTTGGGGAGTTTCTGGGGTAATTTGTGCCCATTCATTCCGTGGTCAGACACTGATGCCGGCCAAAATGACTTGGCTCGCAATCTCCATCTCAGTTCATCCCAAAGTTGGATGGGGTTGAGGTCAGGGCTCCGTGCGGGCCAAGTCAAGTTCTTCCACAGAGCTCATCCATCCATGTCTTTAAGAAGAAAATGCTCTTCCCCAATAGAAAAGAAAAAAAGCTCTTCCCCAAACTGTGTCCACAAAGTTGGAAGCATGGCGTTGTCCACAATGACTTGGTGTGCTGAAGCCTGTTACAAAAGGGCCCTAGTCCAAATAACTGAAAAACAAGAGCGTCCCTATACTTTTGGTCATATACTGTATCATCACGCTAAGGAGAGGTAAAATATCAGCACTGAATTCGAATCTATCAACGGGTTAGCTAAATTAGACAACACGGAGCGTAGAGCTGAACAAAAATCTCTTTCTTGCTCCGTAGAGAAGAAAAAAAAGATTGCACGGAGTTATCTTAGTGACTTTGACTACACTTGTTATCAATGGCCCCGTGCTGACATGTAAACACGCAGGAGGAAACGCTGCAGGCGGTGCTGCTGTTTTCTCCACCTGCATTCAGACAATTCCCTCCCACATTGACCAATCCTCGCACACATTGCAATCCCTGTTGACCAATAGGATGCAGAATATGAGCCAATCCTTTTTAATGGAGGCGGGTCTTACCGAAATACGGGTGTGAAAACAATGTTCTCCACAACTCTACAGGGACACCCGAGCGCGTAAGTGTAGAACGTCACGCGCGTTGCGTAACCACGCAACGGACACACTGTTGTTTACAAGTTGAAACGGTCTCTGACTGGGCTGAAAAAACTTGCCCAAAAATATGTCCTTGCATTTTTTGGTTCATTAATCTAATAATATATCGTTGTGACACCTATTTCCCTTTTAATAAAGTGAACGACATGAGCTCGTGTTTTCATTACATTACATGAAAGTACATTATATTACATGACACGACATTACATTGCATTACATTAATTTGACCGCTTTTATCCAAACACTCCACTTTCAGGACAGCGTGAGAACCAGCGTGCTAAATCTATGTAAGTGTAAGATGCAAGAGGAGCTTCTCTCTAAACAAATTCAGGGGTGTTCAGGGGTCTTCAGGGCGGTTTTCTTCTTACAATACCTTCTTATTGTATCAGTTTCATATTAGTTAAACGTCTAAGAGCGTGTTATTCTTTCTCCAGTGCTTGGCTTGGCTGCCTGAGGAATTCAGATGGTTTCGTCTTTACATGACGGGTCACTTTGTGAGTAAAAAAAAGGTCATTTTCGCGCTACATGCGACACTGTATCATAAATGGACATGGTGGAGTCTGACGAAGAGACGCATCATTGCTTGAGAGTGCGTATGTACAGTAAAATGTGTCATCCTCGCACTGTTTGGGATTAAGAGAAGGAGGGAGTGAACGGTTTGTGTTCTGGTGGGTGGGGGATATGCCAAGTGTCTACATCAGCCATTCGTCTGTCCAAACGTAAATCTTCACCCTGGACCAATGGATCGAATGAGCAGATCTACTCTTTTTAGACTGGCAGGCACGCCTCCCCCCCGCCTCTCTGGACGCACCGCCTTATATGACTGTGTGTTTTCTCCACTGGCCAAGAGCTGGGACGTGTGTGAAACGTCACATGTTGTTTTTCCTCTTTAGTTCAGTCATTCTGAACGAGGAGCTATTCTGCAGGCAACTTTTTTGGTGGAGGCACACGGAGAGAGAAACAGTGAGAGAGAGCACCGTGCAAGTGAGTAACAACTCTCAACGGCGTTACTTGGTTGGATTTTTCTTTCCAACGTTGAGGACTTCCACAAAGTCAGCCAGGATATTTTGTTTCCCTCCACCAAAAGTCTGAGAATGGCGAGCCCTCCGCAGACAGGAGGGACGTCGTTATCAAACACGAGCATTAACTTAACCCGCGTGAAGAAGAGTGGATATCTGAAGAAGCAGAAGCACGGCCACCGGAGGTTTTTCGTCCTGAAGGAGCAGGAGGACAGCTTGTCAGCCCGGCTGGAGTACTACGAGAACGAGAAGAAATGGAGAAATAAAGCCGCTGCCAAGAGGGTGATATCTCTGGACTCGTGTTTGAGCATAAACAAGCGTGCGGACGCGAAGCACAAACACCTGATCGCTCTCTACACGAAGGACGAGTACTTCGCCGTGGCTGCTGAGAACGAGCAGGAGCAGGAGAGCTGGTACAGGGTCCTGACCGACGTGATGAGTGAGGGCAAAGTCTATGACAGCGCCGTCTCCTGCTCTGCATCCTCCTTGGTGGGCTTCGACGAGGGCAACTATGGCATGATCACCCCTGTGAGTGCCGCCTACAAAGAGGTATGGCAAGTGAATCTCAAATCTAAGGGACTCGGACAGACCAGAAACATCACTGGAGTTTACAGGCTGTGTTTGTCCAGCCGCTCAATAAGCTTTGTGAAACTCAACTCTGAGGTCGCAGCTGTCAGCCTGCAGCTCATGAACATCAGAAGATGTGGCCACTCGGATAGCTTCTTCTTCATAGAGGTGGGCAGGTCTGCCTCGACAGGACCCGGAGAGCTTTGGATGCAGGCGGATGACTCTGTGGTGGCCCAGAACATACACGAGACCATTTTAGAGGCGATGAAAGCCATGAAAGAATTGTCCGAGTTCAGACCACGCAGCAAAAGCCAGTCGTCAGGCTCGAATCCCATATCTCTGCCCACCCGGCGGAACTTAAACAATCTGCCCCCCAGTCAGACAGGGTTAGTGAGGAGGTCGAGGACGGACAGTGTGGCAGCCACATCCCCTATCACCAAGTTTGCTTCCTGTCGGATACGCACTGCCAGCGAGGGCGAAGGCACTATGGCACGGCCAGTCTCCATGTCTATATCGGAGAACGGGAGCCCCAGCATAGCCAGCCGGACCCACATGAGCAGGTCCAACACGGTTTCCGTCGGCTGCCGAACATCTGAACCATCACTCCTGCATCACAGCAGATCCATGTCCATGTCTATACCTGTGTCTCATTCACCGCCATCAGCTGTAAGCCCACTGAGTCTGTCCTCTACTAGCATGAATGGCTCCACCTCCTCAACCGTACACAAGCTTTCCAGCTGCAGTGGCTCTGTCTCAGGGTCGCCTAGTGACACAGGCTTCCTGTCATGTGACGATTATGGATCCAGCCCTGGGGATGCGAGGTACAATCCATCGAACCGTAGCAATACTCCCTCATCCTTCTCCGGCACGCCCCCTTCTCGGGAAGGCAGTGATCTGTGTGGTTATATGATGATGGACAATCCCTCTAGCCAATCATTAAATAAGATCCAGGCGTCCAGCAGGGAGAGGCTGGACATGGAGAAGTCCTACAGGAAGAGGACATACTCCCTCACAACGCCACGGCAACCAAGGGCACCCTCTCAGCAGTCATCAGCATCACTTGATGAATATATGTTGATGAGGGCAGTGTACAACAACAGCCAGTCAGGGCTGAACGCTCATTCTGCCTCTCCAAAGGTTTCATACCCTGAGGATTATGGGGACATAGAAATTGGCTCCAGCCGGAGCTCCAGCAGCAACATGGGTGATGATGGCTACATGCCCATGACACCAGGCGTGGCACCACAAGGCAGCAGAAATGACCAGTACATGCCCATGAGCCCCATGAGTGTCTCCGCACCCAAACAGATCATCAACCCCAGGTCCCATCCTCAGGCCATGGGCTGCCAGGCCACAACACAAAACTCCCCCAGCAGTAGTTCCATGGAGGACAGCGGCTATATGAGAATGTGGTCTGGTTCTAAGTCCTCACTGGAGAGCTCCGATGGCAGAGTGGCAAATGGGGAGTACATGAACATGTCACCTGTTGAGCCATATGTCTCACCCACACCACCTGATTATTTCCTCGCCGGGTGTGAACCGGTGCAGCGGCCCTCTCCCTCCTTAAGCTTGCCCTCGAACAAACTTCAGGGTCCTAAAAGAGAACAGGACCAGTACGTTTTAATGAGCCCACAGAGCCACAGACCAGCTGAGGAGTCTAACTACTACACCATGTCTGCGGCGACCTCTGGGCCTTCATTGCCCAGCCCCTCCACGCTGCCCCCATTTAGGCACAGCCGCACCGACGGCCTGACGTACAGAGCTCGAGTCAACAGACCCAACAGATTGTCTCTGGATACTCTGAGGATGCTCCCAAGCATGAACGAGCATCCCCTCCCCTGTGAACCCAAAAGCCCAGGGGAGTACATCAACATAGACTTTGGTGACGCCGCCCGGTACTCCTTGCCCTCGGGATCAGTGGTGAGCCAGGGTTCATCTCCCAGCCTCAGCAGCATGAGACGGAGATCCCCCCTGTCTGACTACATGAACCTTGACCTCGGCTCACACTCCCCCAAATCGGGGGAAATCCTGACTAGCCCTCTGTACGAGATGCCTGAGCTCACCAAATGCCCGTGCCCATCTGAGGATGGGGCATATTTCCCTGGTGAGCAAAGGAGCTCTCCATGCCCACCTGGCACAGGTAAAGATGATTATGCTGAGATGAAGTTTGATGATGCGTGCATCTCCTCCTCCTTCATTTCTGAGAACAGAGAAAGTGGCGCGCTTAGCCCTGCTAGCAGAGTACAGAGGCTTACTCTGGGTGACAAGGGGATGCCAAGCATTGGTGCGTTCCTGTTGCCCAGCTCCACAGTGGACCCGGATGGAGGGGCAAAGGTGATCCGAGCCGACCCTCATGGTCGTAGACGGCACAGCTCCGAGACCTTCTCCTCCACCACCACCGTTACACCCGTGTTTCCCTCCTTCGCCCACAGTTCCAAGCGCCACAGCTCTGCCTCCGTCGAAAACGTCTCGGTCCGGAGCAGCGAGGGTTCGGACGAGGAGTACGGGAGCCCCATGTGCAGAGAGACCTCGGCTGGGTACCAGAACGGTCTGAACTATATCGCCTTAAACCTCATGGAGAACAGAGAGCTAGGGAACTGTGAAAACATGATGGGTTTCAAGACTGTCAGTTGCTGCAAAGGAGGAATAAATGGATTACACGCCAGTCCATATGTTTCCCTGGGATTCAAGGAGACGGCAACCACTGTAAAAGGTGTGTATCTGTTGACATGTGTGTTGTGGTCCAGCCTGCTACAGGTTTTATAAAAGATGATGCAGCACTTTGGGCAATGGTCCAGCAGCAAGCAGTAATTGAATGGTACTGGCACCACCAATATATTCTGTTTATCATTTGTTTAGCAGATTCTTTTTGAGTTGTTTTTAGTTTTTGTTTCGTTAGTTTCAGCTCATGATGTCACATGTTTAGAAATTGAGATGTTTATCACGTTTCATGAACATATTTTGAATATACAGACGTTGATTATAATGACTTCTGACAAGCCTCACAAGTATTTTATGTATTTATAGTTGTTTATATATTATTGTATTTATTTTTCATTCATAATGTGTTTAGTTGAAGGGGGAAGAAAGTAGATACAGTTACAAACAGACGTGGATTATAATGACTGCTGACAAGGCTCACGAGTATTTTATGTATTTGTAGTTTATTGCATTTATTGTATTCGATTTTAATTCATAATGCGTTGCGTTGAAGGGTGGAAGAAAGTAGATACAGTTAACAATAACCACCATATAAAAATCGTAATTGGTAAATACTGGACCATTTAAGGTGGAAAGGGAGGAAAAGTGGAATGGGAAGCTGGCACAGAAAGCAATTAATCCTCCAGCACCGCTGGGATTGAATTCGGGTGCATTATGTAATTCATTTCGCTAGGAGTGCAGTGTGTGGGGTCTGATGGTTTGGTCTGTGCAGGTCGAGAACTTGTTATTGACGACGAGAGCGTGTTTTTTTCAGTCCGAGGAATTCCAAAGAATCTGAAACGTGACAAACGTGACGAGCTCAGGCGCTGCGCAGGGTGGTAAACAAGCGAAGTGCGTAGGAAGTCTGAGGCTGCGGGACACAGAGAGAGGGGGAGAGAGAGAGAGAGAGAACCGTGCGTGTTTTCGCGCGCTCTCTCTCTAATCAAACTGGACAAATGTGGCACATTTTCCGCACACAAGTGCGTCGCGCTTTATTGCGCATTATTGAGCATTATTGAATTATTGAGAAGCGCTATTCTTAGCACGGACGAGTGCAGGGAAAGTGAGTGGGCTTGTTTGGAAGCTCCGCGGTCACGTGAGCAGCTCTGTTTTCCTTCTGCGAGGTGGTCAGATGGTCGAACTGCTGCAAAGATGTGTTTTGATAAGGCTTTTACCTTATCATGCTCAACTATGTAGCCAGACAGCACGCTAACAGTAAATCATCTCCCCTCCTGGCACCAGTTTGTTTTCTGCAAGCTCAGTTTTTGTTTATGAGAGAACTTGGTAAATGCATCTAATGAAGTCAGAACAAAGCTGAAAAGCAAAGCTAGTTTTAGAATTCAGCAAATAATTCAGTAAAGCCCATGTCTCCTCTGAGATCTCAAATAGGAAAACTGTGATAATTCCACTTTGAATTATCTGTGTGTGTGTGTGTGTGTGTGTGTGTGTGTGTGTGTGTGCGCGCGCAGCACTTGCATGCTTAAACAGTATGCTGGGTTGAATAATGCAAGTGCCTGGGGCCTTTCCCTCTTATCCTGTGCACATTGTTTTTTTTGCATGTGGCTCAACACACACACACACACACACACACACTACACGGCCTTCCATGCATTGCAGCACGTACTTCGAATCGTTTCCATCCTCCCTCGTGTTCATATTATAACATTTCCATTGGCAGTGAAAGATGTGGTCCAAAATTAGCCCTATTGCTGCTAAAAGGGTGTCTATGGTTGGCAGGCTTAACACCACGAAGGGGAGGACTTGTTGACAACGATTGAGTTTTAACTCCTTCACTGCGGCCAGTAACCCCGCTGCCCTTTAGCCAAGAGAAATGGCAGAGGAGGGGAGGGAAGAGGAGGGGAGGGGAGGGGAGGGGGCGGTTCTACTGTTTGCGCCTCATCTCTTAAATGGACATCTCTAGTAGTCCTGGCGAACAAGGGAGGGCCCGTGTGAGAGGCATGTGCGGCCACTGGAGAGGAAAAAAACAAGCCGGCGGTTTGTTTATGGGTGTCGTCAGGTACTGATGAGGTTTCACGCTTGGAATGCCTGACTGGGTAAAGGTTGCTGGGAGAAGCGAACATTCACTTGTTTTTATTAGTACCTTCCTCCTGCCCCCCTCTTTATCTTTCTCTCGCACATGCTTTCTTTTTATTTCTTTCCCCTCTCTTGCCTTGGCAGACCTTTTGTCTTTTCTGCACACTCGCACAATGTGCTGGCAAGTACTGCCTTTGTCAAGCACGGCAGGCCTTGTAACATCAGTTTGAATAGCATTCCACTGTCCTTGCCAGAATGTTAGTACAGTGTATACCCAGGTTGAACACAACAACATGAGGGCATACAGGAGCAGCACTTAAAAAAAAGGACAAGGGCACTTCTACACTTTCTATCATGCCATTGGTCACAAAGGTCCCAGCTGAGTAACAAACCAGTGGTGGCCTGCAGCTTTATCAGGATCAAAGCAAACCAGTCTCTTTGACTTCTCGGCCCGTGTTGATGCTTTTAGGGGGTTTCAGATAAAGGGCCGATAAGGGGAATCGGGCTGCTCTGTGGAGGAGGAGAAGAAAAAAATGTTTTGGAGGACACATACACACCTCAGCAAGCTTAGGAGGCATTTATCGTCTGGCTGTCATGGCTCTTGGATTATGGAATTCCATGAGCTGTTTTTGGTGCTAACACAAACCCTGAATCACTGCTAGCACAAGGAGAAAAACAAACTTTGAGAAATCACTCCAGAGGGCCCAGATCATTCTGAAAGATCCTAAAACGTACTATGAGGATCTTAAACACCTGTTTTTAACTTCTTATGCAGTCACAAGATGTTTAGCCGTGTGTCATGTGCATGCTATTTACCGCTGACAGTGCTCGCGATGGAGGACGTGCAATGAAAGGCTGATCCTTGTTTACAACCAAGAAGTGAAAGCAGTGGAGAGAGAGAGAGAGAGTCTGGATATCAGGTTTTTCAGACTTGGCTTAAAAGCCTAGAAGAGTGTATCTCTCTCTCTCTCTCCCTCCTTTGACTGTGTGTGTGTGTGGGGCAGATGGCTGGGTCAGGGAGGGGTGTGCGTGTGTGTGTGTGTGTGTGTGTGTGTGTGAGTGCACCTGCCGCTGCACTCACTGCAGGCCCGTTATCAGGCATGGCAGCAGCACAGACAATACACTAATGACAGCACACCATCTGCTTCGACCCCAGGACAGGGGCTACTGCTCGTCCCTTAGAGAGAGAGGGCAAGGGATGGAGTTAGAGAGAGAGAGAGAGGGAGAGAGAGAGAGAGAGAGGGGGGGGGGGAATCAGGAAAGACAGAAGGGGAGAAATGTTTACTTTAGTAACTTTTAGATTCTGCCCCTAGGAACTACAAACACAGTGTAGAAGGTGTGTGGATTAGTGATGGTCAGAAAATAGCTACGTTAGAGTGGTTATGGTGAAATGGGTAAAGTGTTTTGAACTTGTAAAAAACTTTCAGTTTCATATGTTCCTGGAGGAGGGATAAACACATGCAAACGTGCAGCAAGTCAGTGTGTTTTGATCGAGGTGATCGGGTTTCAGCTTGGCACGTGCTCACTTCTGGCCTGGGAGCAGTACCATCCTGCTTTTGCTGCACATTCTGTTTCATTCTGTCTCTCACAAACACATGCACCTCCCTCAGCACCCTGTGCTGTTGTTTACCTGCTCTTTCTCTCTTTCACTTTCCCCCTCTCTCTCTCACTCCCACATGTATTCCTTCCCTCTTTGCTCTCCCTGTCCTTCACTCCCTCCCTTCTCTCTCCCTCCCTCCCTCTCATTGTTGTCGTATTTGCTCCATTCATTTTCATTAGTGCTGTTTGGCTGTTGGACTGAGCGACAGCGGGGAATGGTGGGAGGGAGGACTCGTTTAGCTGTAGTGGCTACTGCATGTGTCAGGGTCTCCAATAATGCTGGGGATTTGGACATCTTTGTCATTGGTGCCTATAAACCTACATCATTAGAGGATTTTGTTATGGTTGTTTAGGCAAATTTGTATATGTGTTTTATGATAGTAACTATTGAAATTCTTTAGTGGTTCTTTGCCTGGTTAAATGAATCTTCAACATGATGGAGAAGCTGTTCTATTGAACGCCTAAGAGTTTTGTTACAGTTGTCTAACTTTTTGGTTAATGGAAAAGTAAGCTAAGTGAGCTAAGAAGAACTCTTAGCCTTACCAAGAACTGGTAATCCTTTGTCTACCGTCAACTGTGCGGAGATATCCCCAAAAATACTCGCCTGCAAAAGTGTTTGGGTTTTCAGACTTCCCACCCCACAGAGCCCCATGGGCTAAACTAGGCCGGGATGTTCCAGACTGAGATAACCGCGGCAACACCGTCAACGTTACCCACATTTAGCTCGGGGTAGGAGAAGGAGATTACACTTGAGGGAGGGAGGGGGATTAGACATTGTTCAGCGGCTTGCTTCGAGGCGGATGAGGGGCATTTACACACACATACACACACTCGAGCTCCTGCAGGTTCAAAACAAACCTGTCCTCAAAGACACCTCATAGGTAAACAGAGGAAGTGGATGTTTTTTGGAACTTTGTCGCCACCGTATAAAGCAGAAGAGACCCTTTCATTCCTCATAATCCTAGAACCTTCATTAAGCCCAGTTTGATTCCTTGAGGACCCAGATGGCCTCTTGCTCCACAGATCGGGGGTTTATCCAATCCATGGCGTATATTAGCAGAATATTATATTAACAGAAATGCTATTTCATGCTATGAGTGTGCTGGGCCGTCATAGCGTGACTGACTTCTTCTGCGATGCTCCAGTGCACCACTCACTGTATTTCAGAGCCTCCAGCACTTCCTGCTTGCATGCTTAGCAGGATAACACTAAATGTCATGAGCTAGATGGAAAAAAAAAGAAGAGTTGACTCGTAGGCCTATTCAAGCTCACTGGAATGTGTTTTTGTTTTAGCAGTAGTAGTGCTTGTTTTGAAGTTTGTTTGAATGTAGTGGATTTGGTTGCCTTTGGGGATGGCTACTGAAAAACTGGGTTTAGTGGTTGTTTTGAAAAAAGGCTCAGTTTTGGTCAAATATCAGCAAAGCCCTGGAAAGCGCACACAGCGGTCAGGTGTTTCTTAATGAGTGGCTTGTTCCATTTCAGGCATCATAAGAAATATGGGATTTAGGATTCTTGGAACGATCCGCATATAATTATTCCCACACTGACTGATCGGCATAGACTGGGGGGGGCAATAAATACAGAGTATTGTGAATGAAACCTCTTGTTAAGCGGCTGCATGTGGGTAGGGGGAGAGTATCGTGATCAGTGTTGGAACCCTGTACAGACTAATTATAGATGGAGAGAGGTGAATAGGACAAACATGTGGCCGTGTGGGTCGAGTGGGGGAAGGGGAATGGAGCAATTATGCAGTAACTGTTATATTGTTTGCAGTTACGAGAAATGCCCAAGCACCTTTATTGTGCATAATTGACTTTGCTCTTCTCAAGTCTTTCTACTGGAGCTTTTTTTCCCCTCTCTTCTCCTTAAAGCCACCCCCCCCCAGGTTTCTCTCTTCCACCGATGCACCATTAACCCTTTTTACCCTTGAGCTGAGCCTGTGGATATCCGTCTGAGCCTGAGAAATAGGGTCATAGGCTAGGGTTAACTAAATATCTCCCTATCCTTCTTGTCCCTGTTTTCTTCTATTCTAAGAAATCAGCGTTTTTTTTGCCTTTATGCTTGTCTCATGGGGCTTGAACCAGCTTTATGTATCCCTCTAAGGCCGAGACACTTCAGAATGAACAGAATTACAATACCCTGCTCTCTCCTAGGACATTGGATTAATGCCTAGGCTGCTGTGTGAGGACACATAAACCAAAATGGCCCTCGAACGTGCTGCGTCAGCTGCTCCCGCAGACCTGTTTTGATGGGTACAGTCATGGACTGGAAGCAGAAAATAGGAAAAAGGCAATGTGGCAAAAAATAGAAATAAGTGGCCTTGTTCAAAGGAAACGCACACAAGAAGTAAACAGAGGAAAGTAAAAATACAAACAAAAGCGCGGAACCTCGTGACAAAAAGGCGAAGCTCGTGATTTATCGCCTGGGTAAAGATGAGGGATTGCCCTCTTTCGTTCACTGCATACAAGAGCTGGATGTGGCCTTGGCCTTGCAGCCTACATCTCCTCTTGTGCTTTTTTTACAGTAAAGTGACAGGGGTTGCCTGAGGGTCTGCGCGGCCATTTTACTCTTCGTTTGTCAGATTATGTAATTACTGCCCTGCGGGACCACCATTCAAGCCCATGATCGCCACCTCCCCCCGAGCCGAGCTGAAGATTTCCTCCATTCCTTTAGTCAGTGACTGTAATTCCAACGGGATTATAATGGAATTATATTGGGATTAGTCCATCTGTGGTAGACAGGAGATGGTCAATGCTGGGACAAGCCCCGCCCACCCTATTTTAACTGACTTTAAACATGACTTTGCATGAAGGGTTAATCTCTGCCATACACAGCCTTTTTCTACGAGAACGGTAGGCAAAGGTTCTGTTGATATGGTGTCGAATGTGACTGCTGACTATTATGGCTTTCAGGGATTAAGCCTTCAGGTCAAGATTTAATAATGTTTGAGCGAGGGAGAGCCAGAGAGAGAGAGACAGAGACGATGTGAGGTTTTCCATGCGTAAGGAGGGGGTCAGATGAGAAGGGAAAACTGAGCTTCAGGAAACTTCCCCGCTTGCTGAGGCCCAAATGCAAATCAAGCAGTACAAACAAGTACAAAAGGTCAAGAGGTCCCCCTTAAAGATACAAATATAGTCCACTGTAGACCCAAGGCACCTGAGAGTCCTAGAATGCCGCCTTAATAGGGTTTTCTTCAAGCTGTATTGTCTGTGACATTTTGTTCTTAATTTGCATTAATGCTACCTAATCTTAAGGTGTAAGTCTAAAGGCCATGGCACCATGACCAAAAAAGCAGAGGCGTTCTAATTTTGCCACGTTGACTCAATACTGTACCAGAATAAGAACGGACGAGTCAGATGAGTCCGTATGAACATTCTGGAGTTTCCAAACTTTTTCACTTCGAAATCTGCTGGTTCCATGACCCGCCAAATATTTCTGTGATTTGAAACACAGTAGCATGCTATGATTTAAAAAAAAAACGTGTATACTGTCTTACACAGAAATGTTGGCCTCGTGGTCAATTTCCCTTTTCATGCTTATTTTTCCGTTCAAGTTAAAATACACATACAAATTCTTTACGTAGAAACAAATCTTCTCAGTAATCTGAGTTAAATGTGAAATGTGCATACAAAGGCAGGCCTACACTATCTTGACGGCTAGATGACTAGGTTGACAATGTAGCAACAATGGAGCTTTACTGGGACATAACAAAGTTACACGTTCATAGCTGCATCTAGCTTGTAGCAAGCATAAAAAATAGAGCTTGGCCATTTCTTTCATCATTGTTTGCAGGTTGTCGATGCATTGCTCTGTTCGAGAGGCATAAAGGGCCACACTTAGAACTGGAACTTAATGTATATGCATGATCCAGAGCCCCCCACCCCATTTCCTCAGCTAACTATTACACAGGTACAACAAACCAAGCCCTCATTGGGTTTGTTGGTGTTTACCAGTGAAAGTAGAGCCTCTATGTTTGGAACTTGGATGTGTCTTTTAACCGCCATGTCTTTCCTTTGTCTCTCTCCCCCCAGACTGATGGATCTACTTCCTCCTCTGACTGTACCCTGGTACTGCGGGAAGTGATGACGGAAACCCGTGACCAGAGACGTCCGCCGCTGCGGGGGCCGATCTATGCTGCTGTAAATGAACTTAAACCTACGACCCCTCACTTTTCGCCTGAGTTTCCGAGGGCTAAAGTCGTGATCCTATTCCAGGCTGGCCACTTTAAACATGGACACCTCCGCAAGCAAGGACCTGACAAGAACCTGCTCTGTCCTTGAGAAACTGCTGCTTTGTAGGTGACTACAGTCACAAAGTCGTCTCATGTACGTTGTATACTTTTGTTTTGTTTGTTAACACCTTAATCATATTTGATTGACTCCAGCACGCCCCACCCATAACCCCTAAAACCCAAGCCCAGAATGGTTACCATAGACAAAAGACACCTCTACAAAGGTACATATTTAATATTTTATTTATTCATAACTAGTACTAATAGTTGCGGTGAGGATTTACGACAATTTTGTTGATCGACAGCAACCCAAGAAAGTCCTACCTCAGGAAAATACAGTCTATTACTGATGTACGAAATTCACACATAATGCAGATTGATGTTTTATTTTTTCTGTTGTTGCTTAATTTCAGTGTTCTTACCATGACCAATTCAAAGCCTTACTAACTCAAATGACATAGGATTTACATAAGAGCTGTACTTATTTGGACCTAGGTCATGAGGAAAATATGAACGATATAAAATGTGCGGATCGAGCTCGTATATTTTTTTATAGAAGCCTAATTTATTTCTCATAGACTAATGAGTACGAAAGAGGCCACGTTTAAGATGTAATTTGAAACGATATGCAAAACCTGCCACTAGAGGATATATGTGGTTAATGCACACAGCAACAAATGCCTACCCTCACGACGAATATTAAAGGAATATTCTTATTTTTTATGACCAATTATATAGAGTTATATAAAGTATAATGTGTTATAATGTTTAAAGTAGCTTGGCATAGATGGGTGCCCAGATTCACTGCTATCATCTCGCGTTTGATCACCGCACCGTCGCCGCTTTCTATCCGTATCTTTGGCGGCGGTGCGAGTGGCTGAGCGCGGGAGGCCGGGTGTTGGGAAAACCCGGTGAACTTAGTAACGGGTAGAAACACAGGAACTTCACAGCAGGTCTGCCGGTTGTTGACTGCGGCTGCTGCTGGCCACGACGATACTGTGATGCTACGGTGCCACTGCCAGCAGCAACTCTAGATTGTAACACATGACACATTTGAATGTAGAGCACGTAACCCACTTATGATGTGCAAGAGTAAACAACCTAGGGATACACAGATGAACTGCACCAAAAACAAACCGGGCTTATTTTCTCCATTTAGTGTCCCGTCCCCAACCCCTCTCTCTCTAATTTTGCAAACTGTGTACAAAGGTATTAATAGAGAAGCATTTTTTCATAAGTGGAACTTTAGCAGGTCTCTTCCGGCTGAAAAAGGATTAGGACATAATCTCTGAAGTAAATGGCAAAACAAGGTAAACAAACAAACACCACCAACAAAAACGGTTTTCTGGTGGAACATGCTTTAGTTCAAAACCAACAGTCGTAGCGCTAATGTAGATACATGTCCATACGGTACCATATAATCTTTTATTTTATTTTCTATTAATAGGCCTTCCAAAAAAAAAAAAAAAAAAAAAAAAAAAAAAAAGA
>JBBPDB010000083.1:22515669-22526140 GCA_037974465.1 Brachypetersius altus
AGAGACACCATCTACCGGAATCAAATTCCTTGTATGTGTTCGCTCACATACTTGGCCAATAAACGCGATTCTGATTCCAGCCTGCAGCCCAATGTGTAGTTTCGTGGGGACAGTAATTATTCTCTCCAGACTGTTTACATGTTGGCCATCTTGATCTGTAGTTCTACATTGAAAAAAACCTACCCATTAAGTCACAATTATTGTTTTAAAAATCCTCCGGCGCTGTAGGCAAGAGAGGTTTTCGGCAGAAATTGACGGCAAGAAGACGTTGCGTGCAACATTTTTTTGACGCCTCATGAACGTCCAGCCAAACGAGCGCCGGGGCTGAACGCCCGTGTGGACACTGTGCTTAATGAGCAGAAAAATGGTCGGTGCTCAGTCCGTGCTCATCTGGCGCCACAAACACCCGAAAAATGCCTAACTCAGACGTCTGTGTGGACGAGGCCTTACTGTCACCTGGCATACTCTGCAGATTACATTTTTCTGCTCAACAAAATAGGCCCATATGACCGACGCCACACAGGTCTTCTTTACGAGCATCTCCTCCTACCCTGGCCGAATTCATATCGTTTCTACCATATACCATTTATGCTGCCCACCCCTAGTTATATATTTCAAAATATGAGTGCTAAACCCAGAAAACTTGCAAAAACAATGCAGGCGATGCCACGCATCCATCATGGCCAAGGTCATTTCTGATATAACTGACATTTTTCCAAATGTAAATGCCACAGTATCTAATGAAATTGTACCGTTATGCCATTGTACCATAATAATTGCATAATATGTGCTGTATGTATTGTGTGAAATCATGTGGTTGATACAGGTCATGTGACTGTGAGTCATCCTGTGCTTCTGGACGTTAGCCCTCGCAGTCAAGTCTGGACAAGATCGGCCTTGTTTACTGCATAAATAATTAGCTCCCTGTAATTATTCCTTTAGCCTGGTGATCCACAGCTACTGTGCAAGTCAGCTCTCATCTCAGCTGGAGGTCTGGAATCAAGAGTTCCACAGTTCTCATCTCATCATGAGTCCCCAGAATTTTTTTTCCCTCAGCTGTTGCTGAATGCTGTGAATGGCACTGGCCATTACATAAGAAGTGAGTGTCGTCCTTGCTCCTCTGATGTTGCTCTTTGAAGCCAGACAGATCTTGCTTTTGTGGGTAGTGGCTAGCAGTACATGTGTTTGTCAACTCGAAGATGAGCCATATATTTTGCATGAAGTGGCCAGTGTAATCTGTGCATGAAGAATTATGATGTGCGATATGGAGAGATGAGGGACAGGATCCTCGGTGGTAGTGCACAGTTGGTTGCCACAGACAATCATTTCAAAGCTTTCCCATACACTTATAAAACAACAGACTTTAAACACACTCTCTTGCATCTGTCTCACACGAATACGTTGTTGTGACTCCCCAATAAGTCTAATGGCTTTTTAATTTTTTATCTTTTACTTTGGGGTCTCTTTATTCATAGAAATCATTCCATTGGCACTTTTTAATAGAACAGGAAAATTAAGCAAAAAATATTGTCTGTAATTGATGACGGGCTGCTGATATGCTAGATAGAAATGGAAAACACTGGTGAGGTAAAAACACAGGTCTAAGACAATGCTAAATATCCTGCCGCTGTACAGTGTATGTTGTATGTTAGTGCTAAGCTAACAACTTTGTATATTGGAATATTTTGTCTATGGAATTTTCTCTAAGTGAACTTTCCCATTGGTTAGAAGCTGTTTTGAAGACCTTTCATGTCAAATTATTTTAAAAGACAAAAAAGGGAGACCAGCCAATCATCACTACAAAACCAAACCCTTTAATTTGACCCCCTAAAATTGCCTTAATTTTGACAGTAATTTCCTTTTTCAAATTTGCCCCTTAAATAATAGAACTTCCTGAATTAACGCCTTAAATTTAAAATGAAGGGGTTTCACAAATTAATGGCCACTTAATTCAAATGAAGGAGGTATTTTCGGAGTTAAATTAAGATAGGGTTAAGCACATTTTAAATACATTGTGTATCATAGTGAATATTGTGTTTTCCTACAGGTGGGACACATTGTGGGGGAAAACATCACTCTTAACCTGTGGTTTCTATAAGCAGCAGCTCTACGACTCCAGGACCCTTTACTGAAGGAGTCACTCTAAAACTACTACATACAAGATAAAATATATGTTAATATGTCTATTACAATATAAACAGAATGTGTTTCACAAGCTTCAAATATCCGTATGTAATGTAGAATGGCCAGAAACTGACATTGGACCATGTTTTGATATTTGTGGTCTGCACGGACAGCCTAGTTCTAGTAGTGTTTATTCATGGTTCACCATGACATAGTGTTGTTACTAAGTTGTAACCAGTTCCATCAAGTAAGAAATAAGAAATAAACCACAGGTGCAAAATTACTGCTATGCATACGAAACATTTTAATATAGCCCAATAGCTTCAATATCAGTGATTTGTACCTTAATCAGAGTTGTTTTATACTCTGCATATCACAGAGCAGCTTGTGGACACAGAGCAGCAACAATGGACTATTGTTACAATAAATTAGTGACAGATAAATTATAGAAGCGAAAAGAAAAAGATTTGCTGCCCTCCCCAACCTCACGTACACAAGGGCACACAACAGTGCATCAGAGTCCCTTCACTGTTAATAAATTATGCAACATTTTGCTTACAAAGATGAATGCCTGAATTTTAAGTTTACTGAATTTAATGACATTACTGTTTAGTTAACTTGTTATTACAAGTTTAATAAGCACCATTTGAGTGCTTCTGCTTAAACTATATGTAAAAGATGTATAAAAGATATCATACATAAAATATGTTATACTGTATATCCATTATAATATACAGAAATACAGAACACTGTCCATAGCACCATTTAAGTGCTTGTGTTTAAATGATATATAAAGACATACAGAAATACAGAACTTTGCCCAGAACACCACTCTCTTTCCATAGTGCATCCTCTCCATAAATATGGGATGTACACACACCTAACCGTCCACATGATGTAAAAGAAAATGCGATTCATCACACCAGGCCTTCCTTGGCCCAACCATTACATGTGACTTACATTAATTCAAAAGTTACTATTTTGAAGATTTTGTTCCAACAGTGCTGATATATACTAATCATATACGAATATACTACAATAGACTAATATTATTAATGCCTACAACAAACCAGCAACATACAGTTGTGTGGAGACTATATAAAGGGAGAAAGAGGAAGTAGTCTTTATGTTTAAGGAGAAACTGTAACACATTTCCTGGGTTATCACTCCATTCTGTACCACATTCCTTTATTCATATGCTTTTTTTTTTGGATTGAATACGTTTCTGCAAAACTGGACCAAACAGTAACCCTCTAAATGAGCTTTGGGTAACCATGGTAATTGGACATGTACTCGATAGATCTCTCTCGCCTCACGGCTGCTGCTTGTGTGTGTGTGTGTGTGAGCGGAGATCTCCTGTCAAGTCAAATCGAGTCAATACAGTACTAGTCTCCATTTTCTGACAATTCCGCCCTGGGCAAAACTGCCTGGAAACGACTAGAGCTATGATATAATGCCTGAAACAGGCACGACTGACCAGTAACTGTGGGGAAGGTCATTCCGACTGACAGTTAAAGTGTTACTCCGCTGTTTTCTTTTTCAACCTAACCCTTTATCTGCTGCATCTGTAGCATGGTCTTAATAACAGTTTTTTTGTTGCCTTTCCTTGAACTCTGTAAAGGAGCAGAAAACCTGTAGGCTGACTATACTAACTATTATAAAGACCCGAGAACTGGTACTGTATTCTGTGAACAAGCATTAAAAATATGTTACTGTATAATGCTTAAATATAATGCTAGCTTCATTCTTACATTGATAACATGAATATAAGCCACTGGCTTTTATTGTAAGTGCTTCTATTATAAGGGAGTCAACTGGTTTTTGTAATGAAAATCTATTTTTTTTGTCAACAGTATTCGAACAGATACATCAGAGAGAGGCTGAAAAATGCCTGAGTATTCCTTTAAACTCTCAATATCACAGAGTTAATGCTGTCAGTAGGGCACATTTGATTCATTTATTGTGTTATATTTGCACAAAGTGAGATGTGTCATGTTAGTTATGGCTGTTTCGGTAGAGGTGAAAAGCTTGGTGGATTCAGCAGGTAATTATCGGGCTCTTCACAGGCTGAGTCATACGTGTTAGAGGCAGGCAAAGCAGAGAAATGTGAAGAGTGTGTGACCGGGAGTGAGAAGCGCTGCTACTTAGCCTTGTGTACTACTGTTTACTGTAAATGTATGGTTTGTGGATGCCAGTGTGGTCTGTGTGTGGGCCTGCTCTGAGGAGACACGATTGTTCCCCCTAAACAACCATGACTGATCCATCAGCAGGAGCCAGTCTACTTTGGCTGCCTCTCAGTACCCTAGCCTAGCCATCACAAGCTTCGCTCTCTCCTCCTGAGACTTTTTGTTCATTTCCTCTGCTCCATCTTTGTTTTGTGTCTCATTGGTTGGGGGGTGGGAGGGTGGCTTTGCAGACCTGCCATCGCTGAGGATACGCTCCAGCATGACTGAGATTTAATTACCGGTGCCTTGCGCTCTGCCAAGACTAGAGATACGCTCAAACTGATGCTAGCTAGCTGGTGGTTGGGGCCATTTCAACAGATGTTGTTGATGGATTGATCATCATACAATTTATTGTTGTTGATGATCGTCATCGTAAGAAACAGTTTTACTATTTTTCCGTTAAAAATACCACCCAACTTTCACATTTATTCAACAATGGGTCAATGGAAATGGTTCAATCTATTCGTGTTAGACTACATGAATAGACATTACATCCAGCATGTTTTCTTGTTTCCTGTTTCCAGTGAACTTGGCATGTTTTTTTATTTACATCCACATTGTAACCCAATGCTATGCTAACTACTAGCATAGGTCATGCTGAGTTTTGAAATTAGTTTTGCTGTGCTATTAATGCCTATTAATGTGGTTTCACACGTTTTTGGTGAGAAACACAGCTGTTTACAAGACAAAAAGGAAACTGTGGTATTCCAGGCTAAATAAAAGAACTCAAAGATATTTACCAGACAGCAGACTTTTAATCAGGCCTGAGATTCTCGTTTCTCAATTCTCCCACATCAAGTTATGCATCTGAACCTGAACGTTTTTCCCCCCTGAACCCAATCCAGTTTATCTGTCTGAGCTCAAAGCTGACTCATCATCGCCCAGCATGGCCAAAAAATCCCAATGAATGACAGGATAAAGCTGATTAAAATACCCACATAGTGACAACAACTGGCATCATTAATGAATTACATCAAAACAATATCTAATAAATTATTCATTAGGTAGATGGTGCATTCATATGTTTTCAAACAACATCCTAAAGGTTAGTCCATACTCCTGCCCTTACGCTGTCCAGTGCCGTTAAGAGGTTAACCTTCATTTACTTCTAAATTCATATTTTATATGCTGGATATTAAGTTTATTCTCGCTGAAAAAATATATATATATTTTGGATGCACTAAACTGTTTTATTTCTCAATGATCAGTTTTCAGACACAGTAAATATAATATCAAATGTACAACTGTGGTCCTAAGATCCAATTCTTTTTCATTTATGATCATGTATTATTATTAAACAGTACTGGTGTTTTGGCATGACATGTCAGCATGTGGCCATACAGTCCTGTTTAGGATCAGTAGATATTTAGTGAATATATTTGGTTATTTTTAATGCAATCATTAGTTCCTGAAGGGACAGTCTGATTGGATAAGAAGGTGTCATATCATAACTGTATATCATAATCTGACAGCTGCAAATAATGTCACTTTGCACCAGTAGTAATTATTGACTTTACACTTTAGCGAACCATAAATAATGCTCTGCCCGTACAAAACAGTGAACAAAACAAACTTATAAAAAAATGAATGAGTAAAACAAATAAAACGAGCCTGCATCCCATTCTGAACCTGTAATCTCCACAATGTAAACCTTTCAGTCAGCAGCTGTGATGACTGAACAACTATCTTAAACTTGAGGTCATCAAAAACACAATTCAAATTAAATGAGCTGTGAAATACTTGACAGACTGACTAAACAAGAGCATGCTTTGGTTTATTTTATTTTGTATTTTGTACTGTTGTATAAAACCAATAGAACACTCAAAGCCATGCGTTATCAAGAATAATGTTCTCAGTAATAATGTTATCAACAATAACACAAATAAGGTTCGTATGATCAAAAATGACTTAAGCAAGAATAACATTTCCAAGGACAATATTATCCAGAATAAAATGATCAAGAATAGTATTATTAAGCATAGCATTATCAAAGATAATGTTGTTCTTTATAACATCATTTGTTACACCACTCATGCCCCTCCCATTTTTGCCATAGTTACAACATAGAAACAGTCTTTCTATGTTATGGCTGGTCTCAAGATAACAGGATGCAAATGTACATACAGTTTACAAAAAAATAATGTAAAATTAAAGATGTAAAGAAGAACTGAGAATCAAATATCTGAAAGAAGTGAATGAAACTACAAAGAGGGGTATATCTCTTGATTCCTGGATGGTAGACCACCTCAAAAAGGAGAGTGAGCAACCCGATTAAGTTCCCCATCCACGTCGCACCCCCACTGTCCTTGTGGCTGGACTGACTCCCCGTCAGTCCGGGCGACGCAGGTGTGGACCACGGGACGTTGTCCTCGTCCCGCGGCCCGGGTCCCTCTCTGAGGGACTCCTCAGAGTCAGTGGTGGTTCCTCCACAACCTGGCAGGCCTTCGGCCGGCAGGGTGCCCTCTGTCATAAACTCTGGGCTCGGCAACCCGAGCCCTACCGAGCACCCTACACAGGCAGGCAGGCAGCCCCCTACGGGAGGCTGGACGGGACGCTCCTTGCGCCCCTCGCTGACAGACAGGCAGCTCCCTCCGGGAGGCTGGACGGGCCCCTCCTCGGGCCCCTCGCTGACAGACAGGAAGCATCCTCCAGGAGGCTGGGTAGGGCCTTCTAGCCCTACACTAACCCCCTCCTGCCCCCACCCACCCGCCCATAGGCTACCATGCCCCCTAAAAAAATACAAGGGTATTTTTTTGCCTTTTTTCTGCCCCTCTAGCCACTCAGTCTGGTCTACGGCTCTAGCTAGCCCCCCTAGAAACCCCACTAACCACACAAGAGCGGGGGATACGGGACATACTGGGGTTTCCAGGCTAGCAGAGCTTATGCTAACAGGGCCGGGGCCTACAGGAACAGGGCCTACAGGGGCAGGGCCTACAGGAACGGGGCCTACAGGAACGGGGCTTACAGAAACGGGGCATACAGGAACGGGGCATACAGGAACAGGGCATACAGGAACAGGGCATACAGGAGCGGGGCCTACGGGACCAACAGGGTCATAAGGAGCGGGGCCTACAGGAGCGGGGCAGACAGGAGCTACACAGGCAGCCGCTACACTCTCTGGAGCTACAACCTCAGGAGCTACAACCTCAGGAGCCTCACCAAAAGTAGCCTCACCAATAGTAGCTTGCAGGAGCAGTCGGGCCCAGAGGCTTCCTTCCCTTTCCAGGACGGCCCGTGTGAGGTGCTCCAGCTGGTCGTGTTGGGCCTGTAGCTGCTGGTGGAGGGGGAGCACCTGGCCATACTCTCCCAGGCATATCCGTGTCGCACTGCGTCGACCTCGTGCTGCAGCGGCAGCTCCGCGTCGTCCACGAGCGGGGACAGCTCCGGTGGACTCATGGCCGGCGTTTGCGTTCGCGGCTCGGGGGCCGCTTTTGTTGGTGGTGTTGAGGAAGCCACGGGTGCTGCGCGGTTCCTTCTCCTCCGCCTCTTTTGGGATGGAGAAATGGGGGTGGCCTCCAGGAAGTCCTCGTCCTCGGAACCCTTGACCGGGAGGCTGGCCAAAAAGCCCACAAGATCGAAGGTCTCCCACTCACCCTCTGACTCTCCCTCTTCCTCCGTGTGGTGGTCAGTCCATCTGTCACGGCTGCGGGGGTGAACCCGCTGCCGTGATGTTTCCCATAGACCAGAGACAGACAGGCAGGCATCCATTCTTTGCTTCCTTTATTCCAAAAACGTACATGAACAGGATAAGGGTGATGAGGGTGATGGACTGACAACTAAACGGAACACAGACAGGGCTTAAATAACAACAGAAATCAGGGGCAAAACACAGACAGGTGATGAACCAAAAACACGTGACAACCAAAGTACCCAAAACATGAACAGAGAAACCAAAAACAAAAAAGCAGTGGCCCTAACCGGCCACTGACCAGACCGTGACATATCTTAAAAGAAAGACATGGGACTATTTGTTTATAAACCAAACTCTGCCTGTGAACTATATATTAGGGGTGTTGAATTAACATGTTCATTTCGATCAATTAATCACAGATAAAATAACACGTTAAAAAATGAACGCTAATTAATGACTTTAACCCGGTCTGGTGTTCTGTCGAAACATGCTACCCATCGAGATGTGCTTCTGCACATGTGCAGTTCCACAGCCTTGGGATTCAGTGCCACACCCATAAATATGTGCTACCCTGCACTGGGGACACTGGCAGATGTAGAAACTTCAAAGGAGCTTTTTTCCACAGGGTTTCTCAGCGTTAGAACCTGACTGTATAAACTATGCACCTCTGATTAGGCATATTATTTGTCTATTTCTCAATATTATTAGTGTTATAAACTGACTGTATAAGCTTCAAGGGTTCATTTTTCGACAGGATAGCATAATTTATCAGAACACCTGTGCTTGTATGTACATTGTCTTAAACTGCAGCTTAGAGATGGACTTAGTTCTATCATTGCTCTTGCTGAAGCATTTTTTCTCTCAGCAAATTAGGTCACACATTCAAATGCATACACACACACACACACACACACACACATACATTTTTACTATGATTAGAAGTATTTAATCATATATAGACGCATGCAAAAGTTTAGTGGCTCCTGGTCAAATGACGCAACTTGTTAATTTACAGTGTAAATAAGTGTGCATGCTCATTAGAATAAAATGTGTTAAAAAAATAAAACATAAAATATTATGCACAGGCCAAGTCTTATCTTTCATTTCCCATAAACCCTTAAAATATGCACAGAAATGATGTCTAAACTGTACAATAGTTTAGACACAGACCGCAGGCAGGAGAATGTGTGTTTTTCTGTGGCGGCTTTCAGCAGAGCCCTTTTCGTTTATTCTGATTTGCCGAAGGCCCATAATCTTCTGCGCCTCCGGACAGAGCACGGCCACCGTGAACACGCCAGCAAGGACCGTGTTTAACAAACACATTCTGCTGCTCTTAATGGATGTGATTAGGGAGCACAGTCTGGGAAACTGTCCCCAGAAACTGCACGTCTGATTGGACACTGACCGTTCTGTTCCCTCTGAACTCCCGCGGCCAGCAGGTCCGGCTCGCCCAGGCTGATGTCGTTCAACCTGCTACCCAAACACTCCACACACAGCAGCTTACACCACTCCTCCGCCTCCAGCTCTGCAGGAAAAAAACACACGCACACACACAGGGTTTGATGTAGTTACCTACCTACAATAAAAACAATAACAATGAAAACATGTTCCTTATACATCACTGCCTCCAATCAAATTCACTCTTTTCTTCTCTTGGTATCATTTTGTCCAGGCAGCATCAATATGTAATTATCTATATATATAAGCTCTGCTGTCTCTACTATGTCAGAAAATAAATGCTCATATATGCACTGTCATTTTTATATTGGTTTTAATAAAAGTGCGCTAGAACGCGTTCAACTTCATGATTCAACTTCATGACTTGTCGTGATTTTCTTGTCGTGCTGCATAGCGCATTAAACCCTCCTGAAGCACAGCTTCAGTGTAGCTCTATGGCCACGTGCAGAGGAACTTTCTTCACTGCAGAAAAGACGGACAGTGATTGGATACACCAATGCACCAGCTTCACTGGGACTGAATGGAGCAGTGGGCGGGGCCAGGAGGCTGGGCTGCTGCATGATGACTGGAGGAGCTGTCTAAAGGGCGGAACCCCTATTTTGATTGACAGCATGTTTTAAGTATACACCAGCACTACCGAGATTTGAGTTCAGTCCCATGTGGATCTGCAAGTGAAGTTGTACGATAAACTGCTGCACTCTGTGTTTGCTGGTGACCTTTTTTGTTTGTACAAATCATTCTTTGAAAAAATTAAATGTAGTATTCTTGACTTTGCTCCTTGTTTCAGCACTATAAAGTTAGTTTAATCATTTAATTAAAGTAGCTTGTGGAAGGGGAAACTGGCCAGCTGTCTTAGTGTCTTCCTTACGAGGAGAGACTCAGAATTAAACAGCAGGGCAGACCAATGCCCAATATATATATATATATTAGTGCTGGGGCGTTAATGGCGCGATAAGAAAAATATCGCCGTTAATCTATTTACAAAGTTGGGTTGGGAGCTGGGTCTATACTACACAAGCTATGATGACTTTCA
>JBBPDB010000083.1:22526240-22577656 GCA_037974465.1 Brachypetersius altus
TAGGAGCTCTCTGAGAGAATTCTAAGAAGCTTTGTGAATACGGGTCCAGATGATCACAAAGTTGCACTTTCAGATCCCACTTTCTACCATTGTGTACCTCAGCAAGACACTTAACCCTCAGTGTCTCCAGGGGGGCTGAACCTGTAATTAAGAATGTTCAGTCTTGTCAGGGGGTCTGTCAGTGTAATCATGTACTTCAGTAGGCTGTGGGAATTTGTGCCCATTCATTTATTTTTTTTAGTTTTATAAGTTATTAGTAGTGCTGGGCCGTTAACGGCGTTACATTCTTATTAAACCCCACCCCCGGACAGAGGGAGCTGGGTCAACACTACGCAAGCTATGATGAATCTCACCTTGATATTTCAGTGACTTGTCCGATTCACGCACGTTTTAAACCTGTCTCGGTCTCTCTGTCGGGGGGAGGGGGTTAACGCCAAGATTCCAATGAGATTAACGGCGTTAAAAAAATTTATCTATGCCCACCTCTAGTTATTAGTTAAAGTTTTAGTCGTAGATTTAATTAAGGATGGTGGATCTGGTCCCCCCCTTTGCAGCTATAACAGCTTACAATCTTCTTGGAAGGCGTTCCACAATATGTTGGGGATTCTGTGGGAATTTGTGCCCATTCATTGTTTGTTTATGTTTATTTATTATTATTAAGTGGAATGCTTAAATATGTGATCACAGACAACATCTAACCTCTGACACTAAGTCCTGTTTTAAATGTTTGCTGTCTGTCTGAATGAGTTCTAAATTTGTCCCAGCAGTGAATCAGCAAAGCTGCCTGAACTAGCCACAAGCGTCGGAGCACGATGTGCGATGTGGCTGTCTGTTTTTGACGGGGACCCTTTCTATTTTTGACGCGTCACATCACGCTTATGTTCCACCGCAACCAAAAGTGTTGTCAAACACTGTCAAACTGGCCAAAACTGAATAGATATTAATCTATAAATGCTTGTTTTAAAAAATGAATTAAAAATAAGATACTCTTGGTTTGTAGTGTCAAACCTTTGGCTGTAGTTTGGGTATGTTTAGACTTGAAGTTTTCAGTGTAAACATCCAGAAAGCCTTACTACATTTAAACGCCCTCTTGCTGTTAAAAATTTGGTGAATTTGCTGCACGTTTGACTTTATAGTGCTGATTTGGCCTACAGGAGACAACAAAACTGGTAAACATTATGCAAGCATTATTAATTCAATCTAATTTAATTGGTCACATACACGACTCTACACATTATGACATCCGCTGAAGTGGCTTTTTAAGATTGTCTGGTAAAATAAGACAGAATTTGCATAATAACAAATTATACATATGGCAAAAATTATGTACTGAAATCCAAGTTCTCCATTTGTGTCTATGTAGAAATAAATAGTTCTAGGGGTTTTCCTGGTTGCCCTGCAGGGAGAAGCTCCTCCTCATTTTAGCTGTGTTGGCCCTTAGGGAGTGGAAGTACTTCCCTGAAAGAGAGTAGAGTCTGTTGTGAGGTTAGCTGAGGTCCTTCATTATCCTTCTGGTCTTGGACCTCATTTCGGTTGGTGCAGTCGGCTGGGGGTGCCCCACACTGGAGAGCCTGGATGTCCTGTTCGGCGTGGTTTCTTAAACCAAACTATAATGCTTCCCGTCAGGAAGCTCTCAGCGCTGCAGGTGTAAGAGTTCAATGTGGAGTCAGTTAAAGTCCCTTAAGTGTAAGATGCTGAAGAGTCATCTTCACCAGGACCATGATAGGATCTGATATGGACATCAGGGTACCAGAAACTGAACATTCTCTCTGATTGGGCACCGTAGATCCTAAGAGGATGGTAGCTCCTCTCCTGCTTCATGCCGAAGTTCACTATTAATTCCTCTCGCTTATGTTGAGGAGGGGGTTGTTCTCCCGGCAATGCTTCTCCAAATGTCTAATGGTTGTATTGTTCTGTCGGCTTCATAACCCTTATTCACACCCCTGAGGGTTTAAGGTGTGCTGAATGTTAAGGAAATGAAGCACGTCAAGTATGTTTGTCATTTCGGCCATGTACACAATACACAGTGAAACCAGACTATGTTCCTCCAGGACTATGGAGCAACACAAGAACAAACACCTACACAAGTGCAGATGGGACAAAGTACACAACATGCAAAGAGAGCAAGGAAATACAACAGGACAAGACAACATTTAGTGCTGAAAGAGTACAATATTCTGACAGATACTGTATTCTAGCAGGAGAGTCGTTTTATGTGCAGACCTGCAGAATGGTCCTAGACAGCAATAAATAATAATTGGGCAAATAATAGCAGCAGCAAGACGTGCAAGATGTGCAGTATACAATGAATGGTTGAGTATTTACAGTGTCAGGGGTGTGGTCACTTAAATAAGGGGCTCCATATGCATGATGCATGGACTGACTTGTGAGAATGAAATAAAGCTACATAAAGTAAACATGCAATCGAACTCAGTATTACTAACAACACAGAAACAATTCGGCCGTCAGCCGCGACAGACACTGAAGTTTCAAGATATTTTTAACTATCCACACAGAAACACTGGAGATTTATACAAATCAATGATGCACTTAATAATGGGGTATGTTTAAAATATAATGATAAACGTAAATCCAGTGTGTACTCGCAGCTTTATTAACAGCATTTTTTCTGTGCAGCCCGCGGACCGGTACCACATGACCCATGGCCCGGTACCGGTCCGCGGCCCGAGGGTTGAGGACCACTGCTCTAATGAACCGGACTGTTGTTTGTAGTGACCAACGCACTTTATTATTTGGTTCGTATGGCTGGTCACACTGCATTTGCAATATGTCACAGCATGATCACACTGTGATACTTTCTCCATATCGTAGATCTCGCTTTGCTAAAGAAAGAGAGGTATTGTCAGTGCATCAAATGCCCACTTAACAAAATGTATTTAGGCAGGAAATTTCATTCATTTCTGAATTCTGAATAACCATATTAAAGCTCAAACAGTAGATCTTTGTAATGCAGGGAAAGTCATGAGGCCGTGTTTTGCTCTCTATGCCGACATCAAATGGTGTTCGAGTCAGTCTGAACTTGGTAAGTGGTCCAGGCTACCAAGAGGAGCCATGCACAGTTTAATCAAATTTATATCTCCTGGTTGTTAAAGTCGTTCAAACAACACAAATGTCAGAGTGAGTTTGGAAAATAGGACAATATGTTTGATATCGTAATAGATTACATCATCAGTATTGGCTGTATTTCTACTCTTATGTGTCGGAGCTCAACCAATCAGAAACCATTTGCTGAGTGGCAAAATTAGACCTGACAGTTTTTGTTCGATTCTGCTATGTTTGGGTTGTGCACTCATCCCTTTGACTGTAAATGGAATGATATGTTTATATAAAAACGCTTCCGATTCTGGGTTGCTAAATTGTTTCATTATTACAGTCAGAGCTGCACTCATTTCATCGTTATTGCAATTATCTTTTCAATATTTTTAATGATATATTATTCAAATTCAGATTGCCTTATTAATATCACATTGTGAGTCAAATCTGAGCTCAACTAGGGTGGAATGTTTTGGAAGTCGGTGAAAAAAATTGACCATCCTAATAAACCTGTACTGAGCAAAATGCATGATTTTAATGCATTGTTTAAGTGTTCGCTCTGTAAGAGGGTCCCTAAAGGACAACTTAAAATATGCATAACCATTGTCTAAGTATAATGAACTACAGGTTCATCAGGAAGGTACATTTTAATCACTGACTCTTAAAGTGTAATAATGAACACCCTTGAGATTAGATTAGATTTGTAGTGTGATATTAATGATATGTGTGTGTACAGTAAACCCCTGCTAATTCATGGAAACCGCAGACATCCTTTACATCCTTTTGTTTTTTATTTTTTTCGTGGCTATATGTATGCATTTTACTGCTAAATTATTAATATTCAATTATTAATGTACTAATTTTGAAACATAAATATTAATGTAATCTCTGTAAATAATAAAAATGTATAAATGTTTTGGTACTATACAGAGAAAAGCACGTCTTGGGATGGTGAAATACTGCTGGATCGGCGTTTTGAAAGTAGCCAAGCTGAGAATGTTATTAATCTCGTCTTGCTGTTGATTGGCTGCTGCCCCGTGACTCAGCTGCAGTCCCGCATTCCCACATCAGAACAGTTTCTCGCTTGGAGCTCTTGAGTGTTTCACTGAGTGTTTTTTCTGTTTTTTGTTTTGTTCTTCTTAAAGTCCGGGAATTTTATTACTGAAAATTAAATTTATGTATTCCTGTATTTACCTGCTTTTACTAAAGACAACAAAGGAAACAAAGAAAATGTGGGGGCAAATAGTTTTTCACACCACTGAATGCATATTAGTGCTGGGCCGTTATCGGCGTTAATGTGAGACTCTTATCGTACGAGAAAAAAAAATATCGCCGTTAATCTATTCACAAAGTTGGTTTAGGAGCTGGGTCTGTACTACGCAAGCTATGATGATTTTCACCTTGATATTTTAGCGCAGATGTATACCTACTGTGAAACAGGGATGTCACTAGGACGGAATACATCATTTTAATTCAATAATGATAGCTAGACTTATTATTTTTCATTTCAATTCATAGTCTTGTTTCAATTTGTAAAGTGCAAATCAGTGTATCTTGTATGAAATGTGTGGATATATAATTTAAAAATAGTAGAATAATGACTATATATTTAGGGCGGCTTGGGATCATTTGGGAGGGGGGCCTTCAGACCTTCGGCAGAATTCAAATGAGCCATTTTAATCTAGTTAAAAATTTTAATACATATATATATATATATGTATGTATATGTATATATACCGATAATGGCCCAGCACTAATTATATATATCTCGCGCTCGCTTTCTCATACTCTCTCTCTCGTTCATGACTTTTCCAGAGCGTGCGGATCCAGGGTTGCCACGGGGTTGTAAAAGGTAGTAAATTAAACTGGGCCAAATTAAGGCCGGTAAAAAGTAGTAAAAGTCATTTGGTGAGGTAGTAAATTTTCAGGCCCCTATCCAACTGCGCCTATGCGTTTTTCAATTTTTTTAACTTACGTGCATCTCCTTAAATTATTAAACTTGTGTGAAATTATTTTTATCTTGCGAGTAGGACCTGCCTCGCTGCCGAACCTCTGCACGAGTTCGCAAATAGTGTATTTCAGATCTGGGCAAATGCAAGTTTTCTGACCTCTGTCCGGATGAATCCACGTTTAAAGGACTTATACGTCTCTCTCTCTTTGTCGTTGTCGCTCTCTCTCTACATGTCTCTCTCTCTCTCTCTCTCTCTCTCTCTCTCTCTCTCTTTCTCTCATTGTCGCACTGTCTCTACCTGTCTCGCTCGCACTCTCTCTTGTTGTCGCTCTCTACCTGTCTTGCTCGCTCTTGCTCTCTCTCTCTCTCTCGTTGTTGCTCTCTCTCTACCTGTCTCGCTCGCTCTCACTCTCGTTGTCTCTACCTGTCTCTCTCTCTCTCTCTCTCGTTGTCACTCTCTACCTGTCTTGCTCGTTCTTGCGCTCTCTCTCTCATTCTTGCTCTCTCTCTCTCTCTCTCTCGTTGTCGCTCTCTCTCTACCTGTCTCGCTCGCACTCATTGTCGCTTTTTCTCTACCTGCCCCTCTCTCTCTCTCTCTCTCTCTTGTTTTCGCTCTCTCGTTGTCGCTCTTTCTCTACCTCGCTCGCTCTCTCTCTGTCTCTCGTTGTCGCTCTTTCTCTACCTGTCTCTCGCTCTCTCTCAATCTGTGTGTGTGTGTTGGCCTGTTTTTGTGTCCAGAGTTGAAGTTAATATATTTGTTTGTTATTTGTTAATGAAGTGCTGTTATTATAGTGTAAAATTGCACTTTACCTGAGAACCAAAAAAAAGTGTCTTACAATTTATTTTTTGTGTAATTTATCTATTTGGGTCTAAAAAACACCATAAAATTTAAATTTTTTTGAATTGATTTTTTGTCCACTGTAGAGGACAACAGGACCTGAATTTAGAAAATAAAAAACGTGATATTAACCCTGGCTTTCCGAGTGCACACACGCACACATTTGCAGAACCGATCAGGCACTGACAGGCCCAGACAGGCTGCTGCAACTTAGTGTACTGCCATCTTAGTTATAGGGGTGGGAACTTATGTCATTCTTTGCTGCACAAGATTATAGCAGCGTCATCCAACATGAACAACGTGTCTGCCACATCTAACAACTGCAGCTAAAGATTAGGCGTTCAGACAGATATGGATCACATACACATATATGGACTGTCAAAGCAAAAATGTCAGAATTGAGCAGTAAGGCTTGTAATGTGAGCGTAGTCAATACATCCTGGCACAACATAAAATGTGGAGCAAAATTTAAAGCCTCCTCTCAGTTTAGGACAGCATGCTGGTTCATCCTGCAGACCTTCTGGCAAAAGATGGCCATCAGTCCTCTGGCTCCCAAAAGCTCAAAGCCATGCTACAAATCACAGGTCTTACTGGACAACTGATTGGCTCTGTGTTCACAGCATCATTGCGGATCACCAGCCACCCACTACAGCGAGTTCCACAAAATTCTAGTTTCTGTCCCAAACTCTCCAAACAACAAGAGGCAAATCTTTGCCTTCCAGGCATTATCTGTAGTTATACACACGTCTGTCCCCTAATACACAAGGACATCTGGGCATGCCTGAATGACAATTTTCCTTGAAGTTTTACGTCCATGAAATACTAAATATTTTCTACTTTAAAAACCTGTGTTTCTTTTAATGGGTTTTTTGTTGGGGTTTTTTTTGTTTGTTGTTGTGGGGGTTTTTTTCCAAAGTAATCTGGCAGCTGTTCTGTTGGTAGTTTCGTTTTTCCATTTTGAAGTGTTATCGGATCACCTTTTCACGCTCCATGTGAATTCATTAGGCACTGTCTAAATTAAGGGCGCGACAGATTTAGGGGGGCAAAAAAACAAGGACGGCTTTGCAATTTAAAGCCCTTCTGTTTCAATTTACTGCCTCCCAAATTCCAGCCAGCCTTTGGTGAGTGTTGAGCCAGCGTATGCCACTGCAAGCCAACCCTGCTTTAATTAGCAACAGATCCGAATCTGATGCTGATGTTATTTCTTTCCAGACGGTAGCGTAGCATTAAAGAGGACGACAGGGGTTCATGTGTTGGCCTGCAAAATTCCTCATGTGTTGTTCACGCACACTTAATGTACGTGTATATATTGTGTTTATAGTTATTTGTTTCTGTATGCATGACATTTTAAGAGGGCATATATATACAATATATTTATATAATGTATATCAGTGGCAACTTTCAAATTGGGGAAGTTGATAACATAAAAATCTGTTGTTATTTGTACATAAATTCTGACCTCCATCCTTTTTTTGAAAATGGTTTGTGACCCTGTTGTACTTTATCCACCTGCCATGCTATAAAGTGAGTAGTCTGAATTTACCTGTGATATGATAAGAAACAGTGGCTGCAAGAGCAGAGATCAAATCATTTTGGATTGAGTGGTGCATACCAGAAAAACGGCTGATGACTAAAATTGTGTTGCCAAGACAGAGTCATATTTAGCTACGGTTTCTGTAAATCCCCTGTAATTCCAATTATTTGCTGATTCACTTCTCCTCATGCCCCCTGAATGCCAGCTCCTGACGGCCAAAGAAGGAAGACCTTCATTGATTGCATGCTCAACGACTACCCAAACACTTCAGTCAGTCGGTTATTAGGAGAGCTGAAAAGACCTGTTATTTTTCCTGATTTTTGCAACAAATCAGTCTTGGGCGTTGGTCTGCCCTGCTGTTTAATTTTGAGTCTCTGCTTGCTAGTGTCCTCTTCCTTTAATGGTATGATACAAGGAGCAAATTCAAAAATTGCTTTAAATGTTCTTAAAAAAACAAACCCAAATAACATTGGTTTAAATTACTGACAGCAAATAACACATTATGTGCAGCAGTTTGTTTCACAATTTCTCTTCAGATCTGCTAGGACTGAGTGTGTATGACTCCAGTACCGGTGTAAATTTAAAACATGCTGTCAATCAAAAAGAGGTTCTGCCCTTTAGACAGCTCCTGCAATCATCATGCGGCAGCCCACTGCTCCATTCACTCCCAGAGATGCTGAGCTTCCCTGGAAGTGACAACTTGGCTGCATTTATTCAATAGCCACCCAGTTTCTCTGCAGTGAAAAAGCTCTTCTTCAGTAGGACTTAATGCATTGTGCTTCACGAAAATGTATGACAAGAAAATCACATCAAACAATGTACAATAAACGTGATCTAGCACGTTTTTATTAAAAGCAATATGAATATGACATATCAGCATTTATTTTCTGACGCTTCCCTTGTAGTCTTAGAGCAGTCGCCACTGATGTGTGTGTATATCTATGTCTATATATATAAATATACACATACACACACACTCAGCACCCTGCCAAAGTTTTGAGCCACCCCTCATTTTTTCATATTTTGCTATGAATTACCAAAATTACTCATTTATGCCTGTCAAACTTATCCTAAACAAGTTGCCTAGACAGAGCATTCAGCGCCACCAGTATAACGCCTGATCATCTGGAATCATCTGCACCTCTTTCTTTACTGGTTCATATGTAGGTCAACATGATGTTTAACAAATGAAAATCATATCAATGAATAAATCATATCAAGAGTCAAGACTTTGACACAGTTGCCAAAGATACGCGTGTGTGTGTGTGTGTGTGTGTGTGTGTGTGTGTGTGTGTGTGTGTGTATGGGTTTTATTTGATTTATTTAGTTGATTTATTTAATTATTTTTTTAAGCATACTTACAGTATTGGCTGGTATTTGTCTCTTTTTGCCTCTGCTGCCGGACAGTAAGCAAGAAGAATCGAGGATCCCATGGTAAGATATTTTTAGTAACCAAACTTCACAGACATGAAAAGTACAAACTCTCTAAGCACACTCCAAACACTCAAAGCAAACTCCAAAATAACCGTGAGGCATCGGCTCAAGAATCAGGGTTAGGGGCATAGTCATTCTAGTCAGGAAAATGTTGTGTGTGGGAGAGAACAACAGTAAAAATGATTCTGTTTTGCAGTGTGTCATGGCTGTGATGGGCATGCTGATGCCTTCACAGAAGTTCAGAAAAGTACAATTAAAAAAGACACTGGCCTGGCTCTGCTTACTGCATGAGTTGCATCACTGCTGCTATGTGCTACTCGTGTTTTGGTTTTTTATAAGCTTTTTATATGCTTGAATGGTGAATGTGTGACTAATCTGACTCTATTGGCAGCAGGGGTGCACCACACAGAGAAATTGTCTCCATATTGATTGTTTGTTAGAGACAGACTGAGGGATAGATAGCCTTGCATGTTTTTTTCCTCCACACCCAGGGTAAAGCGCTGTTCTCGTGTGGACCAGCACAGAACCTTCCTGAAGGTGATAAGGACAGTCCCAGAGAGATCAAGTCATTACTAACAGTGCAGAAGGCTGACCTGCTGTGGAACCTGTGCCAAGTATGCAGCCGAGGGTTTCAGCTGACGGCGAATGCGCTTAATTCAATTATTCCACAACGAGACTTGGCCAAGAACCCAAAGCCCTGAGAGAGAGATAACCTAACTTGATATTCATAAACTGATACAATTTGTGAAGATAAATGGCAAAACAGAATAGTCGGGAATCCTTGGGGATGGGGAAATGTCCCAGAAGATCATGGGTGTTTTTCAGTAGTGCACTAAAGGAAGCTGAGAGTGATGCCTCCTGCCACTGGCAGAGATCACAGGGCTTGTGAAACAGCGCTGTTCAACAGATCCCTGGTGGCTTCTGCTGCCTTCTAAAGGCATAGGCAATAAAAACAGAGGCGCTGAGGTGATGCGACGCTTACTTAAGAGTACTTTTCCCCACCTCTCTATGCTCTTCTCACCTCATACTCATTGTAGTAGGGTATAACGGTCCCTCTCAACGGGTCTAAGAGCGCATACGAGGCTTCTAATAATATCTACATGTAGTGCAAAAAGCTGGTCTGTCCACACATAGAGCGAGAAGGAAGCCTTTGTGCATTAGACAGTGTGTTCAGTCAGTCCTGGGCTCTTTGAGCCATCATTGTCCACAGGAGACTTAAGGATAAATACAACATCTAAAAATATATTTAAATAAATTTGCAAATAAATAATTAAAAACAAAGCCTCTTTTCCCAGTGGCTTAGATTGAGCTCATAATAGCTCCTGCGCTGTGAAATGTTCTTTAATCCTGGCCATTAATCCTGTGTTTAAAGTGAAAGTAGAGGAAGCCAAAAGCTAATAACAGCCTGGAACCTGAAGAGATGCCATGGCTCCCTCACACAGCAGGCAAAATAGCAAAGTTTTTCGACACTAAGGTGATTTGAGGTTTGCCAGTTTACTCTACCTCCACTTGACATAGACTATTGCTTTTTCCCTGTTGGAGGAAAAAAACACCATGCACAATGGATCTAGATGACATCCCCTTAATTACAATAAGACCAGGCTTGATCTAAGTGTAGTTGCCAAGCCAAAGTTGGCCCATGAGGTACAATTTGGCCTGACAGTTATTCTAACCCCACCCCTCACCCAATTTAAGTTTCTTGATTTAGTATTTGTTGTAGCACATTGTAGTGTAATGTGACAAATGTTTAAAAACAGTGAGTTCAAGCACAATTGGCTTTGCTCACTGGTCGGGTAGGATTGTCCTCTCACTCCCCCATCACTCAGGGCAAAGCTTGTCAACATCTGTTAGCTGACGTAACTTAATTGGCGCTTAGCGTTCACCTCCGAGCACGTTAAGATGTCCGATGACATTGCGTTAGCGACCGTTTGAAAAGATGCAGTGACTGGTCTCATGTGTCAGATAGAATTCAAAATGCTGACATGGTTTACTGCAGGGGTACTCAAACGTCTTGCCGGGCCAAAACGCGATGCTTGTGGTGAGAGATGGCCATAAAAACAATTGTAGGAATCAGCCTGGTGTTCTAGCATTGTTGTTGTTGTTGTTGTTGTTGTTGTGTGATTGGAGTTCTGACTAGTGAGTGGAACTGAACATGACTAGATTAGGGAGAAAATCAGGGAAAAATAATCAATTAAAAAATAATTGAAACTCCCTCCTTTAATTTAGAAATTGTTTTGTTGATGGTCATCTCCCACCATAAACACTGCATTTGGCCTCTCAAGACAAGAGGCGTAGTTATCCCTGCAGTAAACCAAGTCAGTATTTTAAATTCCATTTGACATTTGTATGGCGTCTCACACCTTGTGATACACAGTAGTATTAAACGTACTGTTAGTGGTACTGAAAGTAAAGCGATGCTTGAGGCAGGTGAGGGTCCATCCTCCTATTTTTACAAATTAGTTGAAAACATTGGTGGACAATGTCCACACAGGACAAATGTTTAAAGTAATCACACATAAAGTATTTATTACTATTGCTCTGATTGAACAGGTCAGCACCCTTTGTTGCATACCAAGTGTGCTCTGATTTTCAACCTTTTAGCTGTATGAGCTTCTGAATACAGCTATGCATATTCCATAAAAATGTTTCAACAATGGAATGAAAATATTGGGAATGTTATAATTCATTTTCAAAAGCCATTACATACTCAGACTGAGTTTTACTGACTTAATTTTAAATATAGCACTTGTCCCCCATTTCCTGCCTTGCAACACCTTTTATCTGTGAATGGATTCACCGTAGAGTGGCTTTTCATGTCTTACGGCTTAAAGAGAACATGATGAACAGATCCTAAAACAACCTATATCTCAAGTATCATGTCTTTATCTCCTCTATCGGACAAAATTCAGTAAATTTTATCAAAGGCACTTATTTTTCCTTCTGTTTTCTTGTCAGATTCAAAGGGGGTTGAATGTTCAAGTTTCTTAGACATCGTGGACAGAGTGTTAATGCTTTGAAAAGTTGGTTCCAGCCTATTGGAAAAAGACAAAAACTTTAGAAAGTGAAAGAAGTTCACTTACCTCCATCATGCATTTTGTCAAAGTCAACATCAAAGGCTAGATTTCTGCATTATATTCTGTACCAGAAGCCCTCATTTCCATATGATTTCAATATTTAAGCTATTCTCTAATTTCCCAGCTGCAAAAATGAAGCTGATTTAATAGTCACTCTTTAATTTTTCACAATTAGAATACAGATAGGCTTGGCTCATTTTAAAAATGTAAAAAGCACATTTTCATGGAAGAGTAATTCAGTACAAAAGTCAAATCGGAGAGGGAGAGGTACCACAGCCCTTTGAACCATGGCGTAGGACCAGTGCCAGGAGATCAATTATTCAAAGCATTCTCATCCAAGCAGGGCTGATATGAAACATTCAGAAACAAAGAGTCATGCTGGTCGACTTGGGCATGATCCGGAGCAGGTTATCCAGCGATAGAGTGGGCATGTGGAGGCTCAACTGTGGAGACACTCTCTTGTCCTTGGCCCCTGTTGTGAAGTAGATGATTTTACTCAACTGTTTTAAATTTATCTTAATTTCCCCTGACCCTAACCTCAACCTCAACTCAAAACCTAAACCCAACGCCTAACCCTTCTTCTAAACCTAATCCAAGCCTTAACCTTAACGCTGTTGAGAATATCTGTAGATAATCTGTTGGGATGGGTGGAAAGATTATTTGTAAGATCCCTAAGTACTGCTTATGGAATTAAATGATGAACAAAACTCAGAGGCCATTTCAAGATAAGTGTTCTTGTGGGCACACAACCCAAATCTGTTTTCAAAGTGCTCTTCTCTTGCTATCTTTCTCACCACGTTCTTGTTCTCTCCCTCCCTCCCCACCACTAGATTCGGATGCTCCAGCAGACCCTGTAGCTCCAGTGATTGTGATCCCTCCCAGAAATACCACGGTGGTGGCTGGGGTGAGCGAGGCTACGCTGGAGTGTGTGGCTAATGCACGGTGAGTAGAGTATTAGGGGAATGCACCTGCCTCCGCACTACAGCAGTCCATTTGTTTCAGGTGAGCTCCGGATGTTCGTAAGCGGTCATTTCTGGCCCATTATATGGCACACGAGACAATCTTTAAGCATGTTATTTTAAGGCCAAATGTTAGAAAAACTTTTTTTGTTGTAGTGGGTACACAGTATGCAAAAGATGAGAAAAGAGAGGTATGGAGCCTCAAGGCCACATGGTTGTACAGGTTCTTATAAATCACATTATGAACTGATATTCAGCCTCCCTGTTTTACTGATCTTATATCTCTGTCCCTCTCTCTCCCTCACTTTTCCTCTCTGTATCTCTCTAGGCCAGTGGAGAAGTTGAGTTTGATATGGAGGAGGAATGGAGTGGAGGTGTCCAGCGGCGTTGGCACTTTTGGCCGCAGATTGACCATCATCAACCCCACCTCTGCTGATGTTGGCCTGTATGTGTGTGAAGCGTCCCTGATGGACAGCAGCGTTAAACTCGCAGAGGCCAGAGCCTTCCTCTCAATTATAGGTAACATATCAGCCCTGCTGCTCTGAAAGTTACTACCGCCTATGGCACATGTGTATGTAGACACATCCCAAAGCAGGAACAGAGGAACAGAGCCTTTGGTTTTGTGCTGTGGATAAAAATACGCAGTGTATTAACAGCTCTAATAGTTTTTTATCCTTCTTGTCCTCAACACAGGAGCAACCCAGGCATTTTTACTTTGTGAACGTCACCTAGTAATTCTTAATATTATTATCCTGGAAAATACAGGCATAGAGCCATTGCTGAAGCATATGCATAGTCAGTCTTCATTAGATCATTCTCGATCATTTGTTTGTCAACCACATCTTATTTAAAAAGTTTGCCAAGCAGTGTTCTGAATGTGTGTAATTCAGTTCCACAGAAATCAAAACCATTATATTTCCCCAAACACCCCTTGACTTTAAAGGTGCACCCCATTATGCCTATGCAACTTATATAATCTCCATAGAGAAACTTTTACAATGCTCTGCAGCACTTTCACATGAGCCAGAAGTCACTATGCTTAACAGCAAGTGTTAGCTAGAGTGAAATAAAGCCCCTAGCACTGCATTGCGTAGCAGTTTTTTGGAATGCTTTACCTCAATCTCTACCACTGGGCTGATAATCAATATTCATAGCCAAGGTGAGGCTTTTGATCTAGAAATAATCATCCAACATCTGTAACTTTGGTCATCTGATGCTTTTGTTGGCATATGCCATCAAATCCTCATAGCAGTGTCCTTAATTTTGAAGCAAACCTATAGTAGTGTGTGCGTTTTGTGTGGAAACTAAGGTGACAAGCAGTAATGATTGTGGCCTGTTGCAGTGATGGGATGTCATAAGTCAACAGCTCACTGGCTGTGTGTGAAAATTAGATGTTTGTCATAAATATGCACCAGTTTATCTGCTCATGTATGTAAGTGTGCACAGGTTTATTCAGATATCACTTATTCATCTGCTTATATATGGATTTACTTATGTATAGATAGACCCACTTCAGCGCTTTGCCTCCAGGGAATGTAACTGTGCATTCTAGAAGTGCGTTCAGCAGTCCTGTCTTTAGAGGCTTCTGAAAGAGCTGTCAATAGAAAAATAGGGAAGAGAAATAAAGTGTATTTCTGTAGTTACAGTGGTAGCTGTGATTAACAGATATGCAAGATCTATAGAGTCTGTGAGAGCCCACTCTCAGTAACTATCTGCTTTTATGCCCAGGACAAGACTTAGAGCAGTGGCTGCAATGTGTTTTTGTCTGAAAGGCAAACATACCACCATCTATCTATCTGTTCACTACCGCTTTCACACCCTTAGCAGCTTTACTCCCACATACACAAAGCATGCACGCTAGCCTGCCACACAATGAACTACATCATAGCATGAACAGTGGTAGTTGTTGATTGCATGTCTGTTACACATAGCTTTAAATGCACAGCTTGTGCCCGTGTTGACGACTTCTTTCCGTTTGGCAGAGCCTCCGTACTTCACGGCCGAGCCCAGGAGGAAGATGATGGGAGAGGTGGAGAAAAGTGTGGATATTCCTTGCCAAGCTCGAGGTCAGCACTTTATATGCCCAGCTAATGCAGTCTGTAGTAGCTTGAATAAATTACATTAACAGCACACATGCACTTCATCACCATACAAAAATAAAGGGTCCTCAGAGATTCCTGGCTTGGGCGTAGGGTTCCAGGAGGAACAAAACAGCTGATGTAGAAGCTCCACAATAATGTGCAGGTTATTTAAACTTAAAACATCTTTACTCTTGTACATTTGATTTACTAGACTGGTTCTTTAAAAAGTCATTCACTGCTCTTAGGGACCCAAAAATTTGTTTGCCACCTGTATGGGGTGGTGGTGGCCTAGTGGTAGGATATTTGCCTCTGGACCAAGAGGTCATTGGTTCAAATCCTACCTTCAGCACCACCACTGGCTCCATGAGCAACACCCTTGACCCATAGTTGCTCCAGGGAGTCTGCCCCTGTAGTTAAGGAATGGAAGTCGCTTTTGATAAAAGAGTGATAAATGCCGTAAATGTATGAGTGTTAGCCAAGTGCATTCTCTTAAATAGGTTTATCAATGACTCTTGACTCGAACTTATGAAAAATCATTGCATTTATACAGATCAGCCGTGACATTAAAGCCACCTGCCTTACATTGTTTATGTCCCCCTTTTGTCTTTGATTCAACACCTCCAAGCACCAAGACATTCGCAATAGATCTTTTATGTCCCCTCCATTGATCTGACTGCTTTGCCCATCACATTCCACAAATGCTCTGTCTAATCTGATATTTGGTAATCAGTTCAACACCTTGGACTGTTTGACCATTCCTAAACAAGTTTTGCAGTGTGGCCGAACGCATTAAGCTGCTGAAAGTAGTCACTGCCATTAAGGCAGTGAACGCCAGGACTGAAGGCATTTTCAGGGGTGGGTAGGGGACAACCATGTTTGGTTCCCACGCACATTGGTGAGCCAGCCCATGACCCTGTCACCAGTTGTCTTTGCTTGGACTTTTGATAGGTCCTGACCTCTGCATACCTAATGGTTTGGATGCATGCTCGTCAGATAAGATGTTATTTTGATAAGAAATTAAGTACACTTACTCTCTAATGCACTGTATTTTTGTTCAATATAACATAAAAAGCATAAAATGTTGCCTGTGCAAAAGATATTTTATTATTAAAATATATTAAACATTTTGTTTCCATAAAAAAATTCAACAAAACATGATTTGAAGTTGTACAACTACATAACCTAAAAGTTAGGTCCATTAACCTAAAAGTTAGGTGCTTTTAAATTGTTTTTTCCACTTGTACATATCATTTACATTCTCTGACAGGTCCTCTAAGGTTCTTATATGGAATCACTTCACAGAATCCTTTTAGGCACCTTTATTTTTAAGATTTTTCTGCTGCCAGCAGTCTGCATAAAATTCAGGGGCTTTGGTTACCCATATCAAACAGCATATCGACAAGGAAAAATTGTTAAGAATGATTTATAAAATCATTACAGCTCGTGAACATCAGTGTCAGTAGCCCGTAAGCGCAATGGTGGCCTTTTGGAAGAGTATTGGGATTGCAATTAGCCGTTAGAGATGAGTGGTTGATGTCAAAGGGCCAATACTGTTATCATTATACTGGGGGTGGGGGTGGGGTGGGGCGGGATGGTGATGGACAGTGGAAATGGTATTGGCTTCCTGTCAGAAATATTCTCCAATGCTGTCCCCGGCAAGTTTTCTAACAGCCCTGAAATGGAAGCTCAGCTCAGTAGTTAGAACCATACTAATCATATTTGTCAGTGTTGCATCCAGGTGTGGTGCAATTGCAGAAGTGGTGGCAGGGGGAGAAAATGATCCACTCAGCATTAGATGGACTGCAAGAAATAAAAACAATGCACTCAGTTAGTCCCGTCCTTTCTACAGGGAAAAGTGAAAGCGATCCATTACTTTTTCTCTGTCTGACCTCAATGACCATTGCACTTTGGTGCACCATGTTCTCAAAAAATCTTTTGTTTGAAGAAGGTTTTTGTGTCAGGAGCAAAAGGACAAACCTGAAAACTGCTGGACATTATGTGGTCTACAAAGTGTACCTAAAACCTCCTTGATCTTTTCCTTGAGTTTTGAGCAGGAAAGTCTGATTTCATTTTCTGTGGAATGTTGCATTAGATGTCTATTAACTAAGGACAAAGGAAAGCTTAATTATTTTAAATGATGCAGCGTAGTGGATTTTGCTTAAAGTACACAGGAGCAACTACAACAAATGTTTCTTCTTTTCATCAGTGCTTTCAGCTCCTGGTTAAGAGTGCATCTTCCTGAGCTGCCAGAATATACTTAGAAATGTCAAGTGGATACAATCTCATTTCCACTTGATAGTCTTGTTTTTTTGTTTGTTTGTTTGTTTTGTTTTGTTTTTTAGAACATGCCAGAATGTCCTAATGAAAGGACTCTGGTCCATTCTTGCTCAGTTCCTGCACCGAGTGTACTCCAGCCATTTATTAAGTGGTGCTGGAGTGGTGAAGTCCACCAGCTTTCACTTGTGATGGAGTGTTACCATAATAACAGCTCCAGAATGAAACGTTTTAAGTCCTGTATGTATAAATGCATTCCTTTAAATGTATGGCAAAGAAAAAAGAGTTTTATAGTACCACTGCAGGGTACAGTCTATAATAGTAAACAGCTAAGTGCAACAGTTTCCATATCCCAAGTCACATATTTTCACTCAACAAACCTGTCATTGGACCAAGCGGAGTCAAAGCCAATCATGCACTCAACTGTGCATGGTCTAAAGTCATTCAAAAAGTTTTCTTTATGAAAGTAAATTTGTTGGGGTTTTTTTCAGGTGTTAATGGACAGGCATATATTTATTATACAAAAAAGTTTGAATAAATCCCTGCAGTGTACAAATTTAAGATCATAATTTGTTTTTTCCTGGTGATTATCCTGCAGTGTTTTTTGCAGGTCTGATCATGTCCACCTCATTCTCTCATTCAGAGGCTCTTCTGCTTAGGAGTTCCCCAGAATCAGAAATGTCACGGGTGGGGCCTACCTGGAAGCGGGTGGGAGCTACCTGGAAGCGTGCAGGGATAGGCAGAACGCCAGGAATCCATTTCAGATACGTTTATTAACCAAAAATAGAACAAAAAAAAAGGCACGCGGGCCACTCAATACAGCTATACACTTAAAACGCACTTAAATCAGGTGATGGACTCTTAACTAAACGAAACACAGACAGGGCTTAAATAACAACAGAAATCAGGGGCAAAACACAGACAGGTGATGAACCAAAAACACGTGACACCAAACCAGACTGTCAAAATAAAAGTACAGAGAAATCAAAAACAGTAACAAAAAAGCAGTGGCCCTAACCGGCCACTGACCAGACCGTGACATAGTGGTTCATTTCATTTTCCCAGTCCACCGGTGTACAGTGACATAATTGAAAATCAGCAGATGTTTTGGAGGCAAACAAAAATTGCAAAATTTTGTAGAAGATTTTGGGTAAATAATTTTGTTCTTTTTTGTATTTTTTTCATTTTTAATTAAATTATTCCTGTTTCTGCTCATTTTGCACAGTTACGAGAGAAATATTAGCTTCCAGTCAAAGACGAAGACACATGAGTCTGGATTTTTTCTGACCTAGACAGTAGAGAAAATACTCAAGTGCCACAACCATGAAGATGCTTAAATGCGACTGCCCACAGCGGTCTGCAGACGCTCTGAGTGAATAAACATGGTTCTGTTCTTGTCTGTTGTGAAGCAAATGTATTATGTAAAGCATAAAGACAGAGAGTCAATGAGTGGCTTACAGGTTACTCTTTCTGACATCCCAAGGATTTCAGTCTGAACGGAACAGTTTGTTCTAATCATTTGTGGCAGACTGCTTTTTGAACAAGTCACAGAGGTTTAATGTGGAAAATGGCCACGTAAAAATGAGACGTGGCTGTTTTAAGCACATAAATGGACACAAATTACATAAATGGACTAACCATTGATGTGAATCGAGCAATGAAGCATTTTTAGCACATTCTGTCACTGCCGGGTTCATCATAGTCTGGCAGTTAAAATGACGGCTTTGAGTCGCATCACTACAGCTGTTCTCAAAGGAAGTTTACGTGCATTGCGCGTACTTCCGGTTCCATGTGGGGTGGGGGAGGTTGAGAGACAGAGAGAGAAAGGGAGAGAGAGAGACAGAGAGAGACAGAGAGAGAGAGAGAGAGAATGAATGTGAGGCTTACTGATGTATGCATGAGCTCATTCCTCGAAGAAGGCTCTCGAGGGATGCAACGGGTGTGAGCATGCCCGGGACAAGGGAAGCGAGCGCTCACTCACACATGCATACAGACACACACACACACACACACACACACACACACACACACACACACACACACACACACACACACACACACACACACACAGGGAATCATTGGTTCAGCTTTTCAATCTAAATGCAAATGCATGGAACGGGGAGCTCATGAACAAAAGAGAAGAATACAAGAGACGAAAGAAAAACAAAGGGCAAGATTTGAGGACACTTGTTTCATGTATGTTCAAGTGCTTGTGCGTGTGAGCGAGAATGTGTGTGTGTGTGTGTGTGTGGGTGAATAATTTAAACGTGGGGTTAGCACATAGCTCGTGATACTGAGCTCAGTGTCAAGCCTTCTACGTAGAAGCTCACCTGCGAGTGCGAGGAATGTGACTAATAGTCGCTTAACAAGCTGCCAATTCAACATGTCACCAGTATGATGTGTTTTGTCTTTAGGTAATTGTTTGTGTAAAAGGTATATATATATATTCATGTACAATTCATGTACAACAGCATCAGCTTTTAGATAGATAGATAGATAGATATCTAAAAATACTTAAATAAAATTGATTTTTAACTTTTGTTATTTATGCCCCAGACCCTCTTTTCTAAAGGTCTAAACAAATCCTCTTTTCATGTTTTTTAATTTGATGAGATTTCGTTACTCATAATTTTCTGCCATTTTTATTGGTGCAGTGTTTTTACCCTGATTTCTATTTGTATCTGCATCAAACTGTCCACGGACAAATGTTTTTACACCATTCACAATAATAAAAAACAACCCTGTTAAAACTCACTCATAATAGAAGCCACTGGGCAGTGAATGGTCATGATTATTTATTATTTAGTATAAATTTGAAACTCCAACCGTTACCGCTATCCTTGTCTTCTGTTATAAGTATGTTTTGGGTCAAAGGATTTCCAAATACAGGAAATCGTGCCTAAATTATTTCCCATGGCATTTAAATGTGTATCATACATGCAGCCAATACAGATTAGGTTAAAACCTGTTAAGAGTATTCATTGGAAAACCCTTCTCACAATGTCTCCTCTTGCATGCTGGTATTTCTGCACGTATTTCACTCTGTGTATTTTAGTCATGTTCATCAAAAGGGTCGGGCTTGTTGTAAAAATTTTCTTTCACCGCCAGTGGCAAGGGCATTTAGTGCCTCTGTCAGAAACACATGTAAAATCATGTAATGCACTTTGCTCTCTTTGCTCTCTTTGCTCCTGAGCTAGGCATGGGAGAGCTGTTGAGTAGCTGTTGACTTTGTGCCATCGTCCTCTCAATGTTTGTTCTTGACGAGAGAGTTTGAAGCGCTGTACCGATCGAAAAAAGCAAAAGAACCATGGGTATTATGTAAAAGGAGACCGCATACCTTGAGCAGAACTTCAGGTGTAGTGAAAGCTGCTTTTTTCTCACCTCTCTCTCTGGGTCTCTCTCTCTCTCTCTCTCCCACAAACGCCCACCCACCCACACCTGCACACCCACATATACTCACACACAGTCACCTAAGCAAAGACGAGTCAAAACTGGATGAGTGTGAATGCGTGTGTGTGAGTGAGTGAGTGTGTGAGTGGGTGTGTGTGTAAGGAGAAATGCTTGTTGGCAGAGACCCCATCTTTTCTCCCCTCCTGTTGTGAGCCTTGCGACACACATAAGCAGTTGCCAGATTAATAAATAAACAGGCGAATAATTGCCGCCAATTAAATATTGAAATGCAGCAGTTGTTTACAGAGAAATGCTGGAACTACAAATTGAGGTATTAAGCTCCAGTATGAAACAGCATGTGATCTCATTTGAGGGATTTTGAGAAGCACTTGCCAAGTTTCACCAGATCTTTTCGTGTGGCTTGCTGGGATGAAGAAGCCTTTCACCGGGGGTCATAAAGAAAGGTCATCTTTTAATAAGGCTAATAGTTTCTGGACTTCCGGCTGCGTGGTTACACTCGGCAGTTGCATGTAACTGGAAATAACCAGTTTTCGTTTTCGTCTTGGGGAATCCCTGATATTATCTTAAGGGCTGTTTAAGCTGGGCATACCCTGTGCTCACACACTTACGTTATTCAGCTCCTGCTCAAACTGTACGACTGAATCGCAGGGGTTAGAAGTTCGTAGCTCACGATTCATGTTCTCACATTGTACAGCTCGATGCTCTGATGCGGCCCGACTGCTCACACGACATGTGCAGGTACATCAGTGACCAAAGGTTTTTATTTTTTTTACTGACTTAGAAACTAAAGTAGTAAATAAACAGATCATTCCCATAGCAAGTACTAACAAAAATAAATCTAGCTCTGGGAAAGTAAAAAAATTGGTTGCTTCATTAAATAAATACAAAAATATCTTGCATCAAATTGTGCAAACAGTTCTGCACCAAGCCCCAACATTGAGGTAGGAAAGTCACATTATTATAGTCATAGTGCAATTGAGCAGCAATGTCCATGCAACTCTTTTCACGGTTGTTGCGGTTGGGATAATTTAGTGAGGCCACATCGAAAAAGCTCGGATGAGTTTGCCAATGTTCTACAAGTTGGTTCTCCATCGCTTGTGTCCAGATCACACGCCACGCTGCCATGCTGCTCCGTCTTTTTCACTTCCAGTCCTGTGTTTGCGCATGTGCAGTGTGAGAGGCTGCTTCATCAGTGCGAGACCAGGATTGGTCGTGAGTGTTAATCGCTTCTTGTTACCCCATGTATCCTACACTATGCACGACACACGATTAAGACCGATCCCCAAAATGATCACATGAGTGAAAAATCGTCTCAAAACGGGCCAAAAACCGCACAGTGTATGCCCAGCTTTAGGGGCTACATTAGCTCAAATAAGTTTGTTAGCTGACCCTTAACTGTACATAGACTCTTGCAGTAAATTCTGCCGAGGAATCATTAGCCAGACCACCCCCCCCCCACCTGAAAAATATGTTGAGGATGGCCTGCAGGTTTCTATTGCATACTAATATAATACTTTTGGATATTAAATCTCCTCTTCATTGTTTCTTCTTCATTTTTCCTTTTGTGTGAAATGGTCCAGTCATGTAGGAAAGTTGGCAACAGGGAAGTGTGTTTTTGTGCAGCATATTTGTGTCAGAGCACCATTTGTTATGACAAGGAGCGAAGCTCAATGGTAAAAATCATTCACGAGCAGGGACTGTGTCTCATAGCTCATGCGGCCCTATGTTTTCAGAGCTATAAATATAGCCTTCAGTAAGCACCTGAAGGCTGGTGTGAGCTAGAGCAGCTTGCATGTGAATATGCTTTATGCTGCACTTAGCCTCAGGGGCCAGTAGAATTGCCTGAGAATAGAAGCCGGGGTCATTGTTATTTATGTAGTGGCCTCTTGCTTTTGTGCTGAATAGAATATTGATCAAAATACCAGAATGACTCAAGTGTTAAGGCCGCAGATCGACTCTCCCCCTTCCGTATGTATACGTTGCTCTTTGCGGGCAGAGCAAAGATCCATGAAATGCCCTCAATCTTCAAACACCTGACATTTAGCTCATTATCCTTTTTCACAAACCCAAGTGCTAAATGGCGACGCTGTACACTTCAACGCTAAGAAAAGAAGCTTTTCGGTCCGTTGTCTCGTTCTTTATTTTTCGGTTTTAATAGGGTGGCCTTGAGTGCTTTGTACCCGCAAGTTAAACAGAGGCGGCAAGAACCCCTAAGTGCCAATGAGTCCACCTGAGGCCACTTAATGAGTGCGGGGTTGTACATGGCTGAGTGACTTGAAGCAACACTTCAGCCAAAAATGCTAATGTCACTAACAGTGAATGAACAGTGGGAAGGCTAGGTGGTTAGTATTATGCTAATGTATGTAACTGTCAGCTGCATTAGCAATTTGGGAGTGAAATCTATGCACAGCCATTGTGTGTCACTTGAGATTTACTTTTATTATTATTATTATTATTGTTATTGTTGTTGTTGTTGTTATTACTCCTGCTGCAATGATCTTCGAAGCACAACATACAGCTTTAAAAAGGATATGCTATATATACTTTTAAAGGATAAGCCAATAATTTTCTAAAAATATATATTAACCTTGTTTGATCATGTTATTAACATTACCCAACCAGGGTTCTCCACTGTTCACATTAATGAAATTTGGTTTGGAAGTTTTGCCAGGCAATAACACAACAGTAATGGAATGTCGGACACATTAAAAAAGGACTTTGAAAAAGTCTGTAGTTTCAGTGATATTGATTGGGCAAGGCTGGCTGATGGCAGAACTGGCCTTGAAGTAATCCTCTGGCCCAAATGAAAAATGTAACCATTGCTTGAAGCTAACCCTCTGTTATAGGAGACATGGTTGCTTGCCTCTTACAGTGGTGCTTTGCAGTAGTCAGAGTGGGATTTGCAGGTTTAAAGTCTAGGAATCCCCCTTTTGATAATGCATCTTGCCAGTAGGAGAAACCTTTGAAAAACTGCTTTTGAGGATAGTCTGGTTTGAACTCTTTGTTGAGGGCATAGTCCACTATGAACTGTTTTTTGCATTCGTAAGTGGTCCAGAGTCTGTTGCGTTTTTATTTTTATGGAGACATTGCTCAGCAACAGATTAACAGCATGTGGTGCTCTGACAGAAGTGGTGCTCTGACTGGCAAAACTTGAGGTGGGGACTTATGTGTTTATATCAACAGTAACTGGTGTGTGAATGCTAGTTACTACTCACCGCTGCAGGAGTTTGTGACTGTTAGATGTAGACCATTCTATTTATTGTGGGAATTTGTCACTGTGCTCATAGTCGTGGTGGACATCCCAACCATGCAAATCCCAACCATGCAAAAAAAAACATGCAAAAAATGTAAGTTCTCCCTAAAGTCCAACAGTGTGTTTGTGTTTACACAAACATTGCTGGACCATTTTGCACAAACTCTGCCCCTGCCTCAACTATTCTCTGCAATCAGCCAAGCCTGTTCACAATCAGATGAAAATCTGGCCCCCAGGAGCCATCTGTGCTCTTCAGAACTGCTTTGAGCACACTGACTGGGAGGTTACAACATACAGTATCTCTACCAACCTGTACTCAGCGTCTGAGAATGGTTACGTCAGCAGCTAATCAATGACATTACTTTATCCGAGACCATTTTCACATTCTCCAACCAGAAGACCCCGAGAACAACAAGGGCCAATCTGTTCCGGGCAATTCACGAAGAGATCTCCACCTGCCTGTGATGGTGGCTTAAAGCACAAAAACAACCAGTTGCTGTCTGACCATGACTGATGTGAAGAAAACTCTGCTTAGAGTCCAACGCTGTTGTACCAGACAACATTTCTGGTCCTGTGCTCAGAAAATGTGCAGACCATCTGGCATATGTTCACACTTCAAAATCACTCTGCGTGCCCCCATTATTCCATCATGCTTCAAAGCCACCACTGTCATTCCCATGCCAAAGGAGTTGCCAGTGTCCTTCCTCAATGACTATTGCCCCTTTTTACTCACACCCAACATAATAGTGTGCTTTGAGAGGCTTCACTGGAATATCATTCCAACTTCTCAGTAGATTATGCTAACGCCACTGTCCTTGGTCCTCACCCACCTGGACAAAAAGAGTGCTTTCATGAGAATTTTGCTAATAGTTTTCAGTTCAGCGCCATCATTCAACAGCACCTTATTAGGAAGCTGAGATTGCTCTGCCTGAAATCCATCCTCTGCAACTGGATTCCAGTCTTTCTGACTGGGAGCCCTCAGACTGTCAGGAACAAGAGCAACACTTCCAGTACCACCATGCAGAGCACAGGGCTATTAACACTGCTGGCCTTTGACTGTTCAGCAATGCGCAGCTTAAACCACATCATCGAGTTTCCTGAAGACACTGCCATGGTGGATCAGCGTGAATAATGAGGCGACATACAGAGAGGAGGCACAAAGGCTAATTAATGGACTGGTGCAGAGCCAACAGCCTGTCTCTCTGTTGAACATCAACTGCTCCTCAGTGGAGATCATCCAAGTTCCTTGATGCTCACATCACGGAGAACGGAGAACCTCACATGGACCCTCAGCACCACCTCAATCACCAAGAAGGCCCAGAAGTCTCTACTTCCTGCGGAGATTCCACCTCCCCACCAGTCTATTCTCACAGAAGAACCATGGAGAGCTTTCTCTGTAACTGTATAGAAATTATTCTGTTTCGGATCGCAAGACCCTTCAGAGGAAAGTGAGAACAGTTTGACAGGGCCTCTTTCCCTTCTGTCAAGGACATTTACACCACTTACTGCTTCCAGAAAAATACCAGTGTGGTGAATGACCTCACACACCCTCTTCTCCTTCCCGCTAAAGGTTCTGCAGCATACAGGCCTTATTTATTATATACTACCCATGCTCTCTCCTGCTGCTAAATCATTATTTAATACTGTCTACCTTTATATTTGCACATTTTGCTCACTGCTACTAATATACAGTATTGCATAATAGTGTATTCATTCAAACTGCAGTTTAGCGGCTTTTGCGGACTACACTAAAAGTTGTGTTGTTTTTCTCGCACACTCTCTCTTTCTCTCTTTGCTGTCTGTATTTTGTCCTGTCTGCACTTATGTAGTGCACTTCTTGTGGAGTTCTGTTTTTGTTGTGTTGCGCCATGTTTCTAGCTGATGTTTCGCCCCTAAAGCTGAATATTTTATGTTGTTATATAACCGTAGTAACTGACTCCTAAGCATTACAATGGACAGAAAACAACAAAAAATAACTACGGAGGAGATGAAGACAAGGAGGAAGAGGGAGAGATGAGAAGGATAACAACCTAAAGGCTAACATTAGCACTCTTGTTTAGGATTCTGAATGTTGCATTTCTTTGCATGTCGATAAGTGGCTCGACTGGCAGGACTGTTTCACACCACAGTCATTTCCAATGAGAGCATGGTATTTACGTAATGCATGCTGGGTATTGTAGCAAGAGAATACTGATGAATGAGAAAACACGAAAAGGCATAAAATAATACATTCTAGCAAAAACAACAAAGCTGGGAATATAATTCTGAGCCACAGAATACTGCAATTTAACAAATGACATTAAATTTGAGATTTAGGCCAAAAGGCCCCTATAAATAATTCAGTTATGAATTCTAAATACAACCATTGCAACTGTTTGTGCTCTGCTACAAAGAGTTCACTTACTGCCTGGCTTCCTCCCAAAATGCCTGAGTGTGTCGCATTTATCAAATTAAGGTTAGAGATCACACAGTGATTTTCTTTAGTGTATTTTCTCACCACCTAAAATTAATGCCTGGCTATGCCTTTGGGTACAGGCCTGATTTTAAATAGCAAAATTGATTATCATGGGTAGTGAGCAAAGGGCTTTGTTTCTAGCTAGATACAGCATCTATACTTACTTTTTAAACCCCCTAAATGTTTAAGGGACACTCTAAAATTTGCTCGGATTTTGTTGCTCTTTCAAACTAACTGTTTTGATATAATTTTCTAATACTTCAGTCATACTCAGTCATAATTAATTAATTAATCTAATCTAATCTAATCTAATCTAATCTTAATCTAAGTAATGGGGAGGCACACTGATCTCGACTGTTGTCTGGGAGAGGACGAAACGAATGATTTGGAAAAGTGTGGGGGGGTGGCTATAATGGTTCCGGCGCCCATTAATGTATGGAACAAACAGTCAGGTTAGAAGAAATGAAGGGTACATTTAGAGACTTTCCACAGTGTATCAAATGTATATATATGTTTATACACATATATTTATGTATATGCAGGTATACTTTTACATGTATATGTAGTTCACAAGTCTTTTTCTTTACCCTGTACATCAGCGGTCCCCCAAATGACCACCAGTGAACAGGTATCAGTTGGGTGCTGGATCTTTCTCAGCACGGCAGAGATTCTGACACCATACGGTAGAACCATGTACAGGTTCTCCATCATGAAAAAGAACAATTGTCTGGAGCGACAGTTCTACATATAACAAGTCTTTTTATTAAAAAACCTCCACTTTTGTATGGATTGCTGAAAAGAACTCTTTTTTGTGTGCCTGCAACTCCTTCCTTTTCTGTGAGCGCTATTTGACAGCATTATCTCTCTAGATATGGTCATTACATGTTACAGTGTGTGTTTTTGAGTGTGTGTGTGTGTGTGTGTGTGTGTGCATTTGTGTGTTTATGCTGGTAGTCTTTAAGCTGGTCTATGAATAGCCAATTAAAAATATCCAGCTAACAGTGTCCTATGGACAGAAACTGAGCACAGATGAAAGACTAAAGGATGACTAACACAACTCATCAGCAAGTGATCTGTCATCGATAACTCCTGTAAGGTGGACCAGCAAGTTAGATGTGTCTCAAGTGGACCCATTTTTAAAAGCTCCAGCGGCACTGCTGTGATCCTCTCTTTGCAGCACACACACACACACACACACACACACACACACACACACACACACACACACACACACACACACACACATTATCACGCTGTACTGAGAATGATACATAATACTTGGTGGTCCTGTGAAGGTCCTGACCATTGATGAAGCGAGTAAAGGGTGTTAACAAATGATGGAGAGAAACAAACAGACAGACTAAAGTGCACCTTTAGGTTAAGTGGTGCTGAGTAAATCAGTGCATGTAGATGAAAAGTATATGCATAGTTATTAATAAAAAACAAGGAACATTATGCCTTTTGAGGGTCTATGAAAGACATTATCTGCCAAACTTTATACAGTCATGTTCTTCTACTATTTTTTTCTGTGTCCCTTTTCGAAGAGGAAGAGGCTTTTTTCCTTCTTTGCCTCAGTGTCGGAAGAAACCGAATGTTGGTCGCGTTCATTTTGAGTTCTTCCCTCTCCAGATGGGAGCCGAACTAGCAGCAGACATCTGCACAGCACGCTCAACTTGTCATCTCTGGATGCCATCAAAAATCGCTTGCCAAACATGCATCTCTCTCCTCCTGCTGAATATTCAGCGCTTCGAGGCAAAGTTTTCAAAGCTAGGCTCTCAAAATAGCGACTCTAAGCGGAAAAACTGCACGCCCTTGCATCAGGCGCCTCCCTCTGCTCGCTCTAACGCAAACAAAGCCCACATGGCGGAGCACGCAGGTCGAGGAAATGTCACATCCAATAACTCTCTGCAAAGACCCAAAAGACATTGGTGATGACCTGCTGCCGGTTCTCTCGTGGCTGTTTATGGTTTATGGAAAGATAGAAATCAGACTGTCTCTTTCCAAGCACTGTGCTAGCGTACTATAAGTGGGAGGGGTGGATGGTGATGGGAACTCAAAGAAGTAAATGGTGGTTAGCTTCAAAGGGCTTAGAGAGGTGTGCAAGAGAGAATTCCCTCAATTAGGCCATAATTAATACAGAAGATCAAAGCGCCCCTTCCCTCCCTTATTTCAACACTGTAGCTTAAGCCGAGAAGATCCTATCTCTCTCTCTCTCTCTCTCTCTCTCTCTCTCTCTCTCTCTCTCTCTCTCTCTCTCTCACGACCATGGAATATTCAACAGTTTGAATAATGCTGAATTAATCTGAATTCTAATTACATTTCTAGGCTCGCATAATGCTGTCAAATATTGGTCAAGGGTAGAGGAGAAGGTTGCAAGCCCACTGCTAGAGGTGCATTCTCAACATCAAGATGCCACAAAAGGGATCCTTGGAGCAATCCCACACCCCCCGTGTGAAGGGAGTTTCTTCAAAGTTTCCTCAATAAAGACAATTGTTAAACACAGAATCCATCTGTTATCTATAGTTATACTTCTATTCAGCATCACAAATCAAAGAACCATTTGAATTGCATAGTCAATATTTTTTCTATGATGGAGAACCTGTTGAATGTGATGCTAAAAAGATGAATACAAAAATGGTAAGGAACGATATGAAAAAGTCCATGTCTATGTGACTAAAAATAGTAAAATGCAATACTGTCAAAGGACTACATCTATGTAACCAGAAAGAGAATAAATAAATAGTAAAAATCTAGGTGTACGTCATAAAAAATACATGAGATGTCTATCAACTAGAAAAAGCAACAGCATACAAAAATGGTCAGGGGTTATGCCTATTAAAGTAGAAACAGTCTGCAAATACAGGAGTCGGTAAATGACTAGGTCTATGGAACTAGAAATAGATTAAACGGTAAAGGGTCCGGTCAGAGAATACAGCTCAGTGTGTGTAAACAATGTTTTTGTCCCTTTAACCTCTTGTGAGGGGTTCTCAAAACTAGACGTACGGCTTCTGATACATGGGAGGTTAATAAACCATTGATATGTCTGTTTGTTCATTGAATGTTTCTGAGGGATGAACATTTACAGAAGTTCATCTGTCAGCTAAATGCCGTAAATATAAAGGTAAGTGGTGGAGCATCCCTGGGATAGGCTCCGGGTACCCGTGACCCTAGGAAGGATTGAGTGGTTACAGAATGAATTAAATATTATCACTATTATTATATTATTATAAGCCTTTCTCTCGATGTAAGTGTATGGACATGTGTTATCACAGCATGCTACTTTTCAGTCGACTTTTACATTCTCTACAGATTTTCAGATGAACGTGGGACCGAGGTTCCAGCTCCACTAAAACACGTTCTAGCTGCTGAATCCGGATCCGTCTAGTTCCAGCACAAATTGGGTCCTGTTTATAATGTATAATCATTATGAAAGTGATAAGGTAATTCTAGACCACAGCATTAGGGGAAAGTCTTCTGAAGAGTGTCCTGGATCTCAAGGCCAAAAACACCATAAATCCATTAGCCAGTGCCCTTAGAACGTAGGGATCGTCTAATTCCATCTTACAGTCTGTAACTCAGCCCTAAACCAAGTTATGCACTCCCCCACCCTGAAGCTGATAGTTATGTTAGGTCCAATTGTCTCCAATGTGGCATTTGTCCCCAGTGCATGTACTCATTGGCTCACAATTACAGTCAGTGTTGCACAAACTCCAGGTTTCTTAATCTAATCGTGTTTCGTAATAATGTGGCAAGTCTTTTTTCCCCCATATAATTAGTTACCACTGATGCATTGTAATGTTCCTCGGAAGCAGTCTAATTAGATTTGAATCATTAATGAGAAACTTATAGTTAATGAAGTTTCATTGAGCATGTGAGATACGTTCGTGCACACACCCTCGCGCACACATCCACTCTGAGGGATCTAAGAGAAACGGCCAAACTTGGCTAATGTTGTAGAGGAGGAGGAGGTCTGTGTTATGTAATACTTGTTGATAAGGGAGGCTACAGTGTGTGTGGATGCTCGTGTTTATGTGTGTGCGCTCGCATGTGCATTTCAACAACAATAAATATATCCGTGGCACTGGTAGAAATCCAAAGACCCCCCCCCCCACCCCCGCACATAATCTTATCCTATCCTTCAGTCTATCACCAACCCTTAGCCTTTCTACTCCTCAGTGGCCATCGAGTGTCTAGCATCATTAGCCATTAGGGGAAAACGTGATGCTTATTGATCAGGAACAGATTGATTTCGTTTGTGACCTTGCTTATCTAACGCATCAATCGTAGTCCCTTGGACGTACTGCGGATACAAATGTGTCGAATTACTTAACAAAGTAAGATCTCACTGAAGTGATCCTTGTGAAGGAAACAATTCTTTAAATGCACGGAATGGTGAAGAATACATACTGTTAGCGTTTGCAATTTCTGCATGCTTTTAATACGAAAGGGTTTTTGGTGTAGATTAATTAAGCTAAGATGAATTAAGCTAGTTTTAAATGCATTTTTGAGTCAGAACAGCTTGAAGTATGTCATTTTCATACTTTCATTGCATTTGGCATATACTGCTTAATTTATGCTTTTAATGATTTATAGCACAAATCACTCAAAATATTTAATCCAGATCTAGCCATAACCTACGCCACCACCAGCTATCTATGTCTTCCCCATTATGTTGTGTTACCTGGGTGGGTAAATGTAGCACATAGATGGATAACACTGGAATCAAACTCACGGTCTTTTGGCTGCTACACCACTCAGAAGCTTATCTGTTCTATATATGTTCTATATATCTTTCATTGACTGTCGTTTACTAAGACGTGAATTATAATTGAAGTACCACTCAAAAAGCTTGGCTTTGAAATATACTTTTTAATTAATACAAACAGATTTAACATTTGTTCACTGTCATAGTGGCATATTAAAGTATTAAACTAAAAATTATGATACAAGTCATGGCTGCTGGAATAAAACCTTGGATCTCCAACATTGTAATTTAACAGGAAAAGGGAACAACTTGAATAGGTCTGATCCAGTGTAAAGGGCAGCTGGTGTTTTCAAACTATGTCCAAAATGAAAACAAAAAATTAAAATGAAATGAATTAATATAAAATGAAAATTGAGTGTCCTCTTATTTCAGAGTTTGAATGAATGCATTTTCTATAAAAAATCAAATTAAATAAATGTCATTTCATTATTTTATTGATGGAACTACTTACTTTTCACAAAGGGAAGCTGAACATAACATACTGGAAAGAGAACTCACAGCCTGCTGCTCTCTGCATATTGCAGTTTGGAAAAAGATTCATCAGTAAAATGAACCTTTGTGCCGTCCAAGGGTTCCTCTCACAAGATGCCATCATTTGAAGTTCCATCTGTGTGCACACGAAGGTGCAATAGATAGTGGAGAGTGTCATTAGCCTTAGCTGCAGTTCATTACATGCTAGAGGTGCATCATTCAGTATTTCACACACTGCACTGGACTTAATCCAATTAAATGGGCATAGTTATGCTGTCTTTGTAATGAAACTTGCTGTTACACTATAAAAATGTGATTTAATTTAAAATAATGTGAGTAATAAACAGGGGCATTTCTAGATTTGCTATGTGGACAATAATATTGGGTCAGGCCTGTATTTTAGTCCCCTTACTTCCAGTGAGGGCCAATGTGTCAACATACCAAGACATTACGGACAGCGCCATACTTCCAATTTCGTGGACACAGTTTGGGGAAGAACCTATTTCAGCATAACTGTGTCCCAGTGCACAAAGCTTCATACAGACATGGTTGGGAAACACTCCAAAATCGTGTGGGAAGCAGTTATAGCTGCAAAAGGGGAACAACTCAGTATTAAAATCTATGTATTTGAATGCAATATCCTTAAAGTCTCTGTTGGTTTAATATTCTCAATACTTTTGTCCACATAGTGCATATTTATTATTATTTATTAGTGCATATTTAATCATTAGAAGTGGTTACCTGAGTAACACAGATTGATGTTATACTAACTTACTAATATATGTTCAATTAAATCAAAAATAAATAAATACTACTTTTTTGTTACATTATAGTCAAGGTCCTTTAACAATGTGCCCAGTAAATCATATTTATCACAATAATGATACCCAAATGTCTGTCTGCACACCACCATCCTTGCTTCTTGTGGACTTTTTATGTAACTTTTTGAAGATACATTTCATGTGACTGACCATGCCAGGAACGCAGAGACTTAAAAACCCTAATTAGCTGTTGGCATCATCTTCAGCTTGGTGAACAACACGACAGAGTGAGAACTATGATCTGCACTCATGCGAGGGCAATGATGTAAAAGCCAAGAGACAAAGAAACACTTTTGATGCTTTAAGTGCCCTTGAAAACAAGCAATCTTGGAACAAGAATGATCAAAACACAGCTTACCATAAAATAGAAGGTAGGATACCTGATGGATCGTTTATGAATAATTTCCAATGTGTTCATTAATGGCTGTTCGTTTAATCAGTTCAATAAAAAAACAGCAGTGACTTGTTGCCTGAAAATATTGAGCGTACATTTCTCTGTACTGGCAAAGCTCAGATCTTGCTGTCAGTAACATAGTCAGGACTTATTTTAGATCCAAATAACAATCATTACCTTGTAGAACACTAGCGGCATGGATCTATGCCATCAGCACAACAAACGATAAATCATTGTCGTACAGTAAAAGAACTCCTTATATGGAAGTTCCCAAACTTTGTGTTGATGGTTGAGGTGTCAGGCATCACGCTAAGCTTTGTTTAGTGTTCCTATGTCATGCAGAACCAAGTTATTGTGATGTAAAAACATGTAATAATAATAAGCGCTATTGGGACGTACTGCAATCTGTTAGAATTACTATTAATATCACATGAACACAATATGTACATTTTTTTCAACAACTGGCATTGCCCACTTTCTTTGCTTTGTTGCCACTCTATAGGGCATCAGCTAGGACTGCAACCTGACAAAAAACACAGCCACATACACATATGGATTCACACATATATACACTACACTCTATTCACATCCTGTATAACCAGCAGGTTAACCTCTTCAGCAGTAGTAGCCCAGAGTCCCGCTTGTCTACAGGTCAGTTTTATTTGCATTTTCTGCCTCAGTCTTGCTGGTTAAACCTTGCTATGCTGTGTTCGGCCTGCATTTCTGTATTTCCCGTTTTGCGTACCCCTCTCTCACATTCTATCCCTGTCCATTTATGATGGATGCTATGGGCGCCACGCATGTCCATGCTCCATGCTGAAAAACGTTTCCATAACTTTTGCCCTCAGCTCGGGGCCAAGCAATCATGAGCAGTCCCAGGAGGCCCTGCAGTCGATGATTGAGGCACTCTCTGGCATTTCACTGCCTCATTTGCACCCCGTTTCCCAGAAGGCATCGCAAGCTAAAACCTTTTGACCTTCCTCTACCACCGAGTAGGATGTGGAAGGATTCAGATGTATTCATAGCCGTGGAACTCGCAGGCCTTTCATTATGCAAGACAGTGCTGGGGTGCGCTCGCCGGATGTCCAGTGTGGAAGCACGTTTCTTGACACGTGAACAAGCTGCCAACTCTTTAGGCGCCTTGTCTTATGCTCATTCTGGATTTGAACCTGGGACCTTGTGAAGTCAGAGGAATTATGCTAGAGGGGGGGGTGGGGAATGACAAGCCCAGCATCCAATCAAACCTTTTCACTTTCCACCAGTTTCCCTCAGGGGTGGTGATTGGTAGATGAAGGGCACTCCCTTTCTGGTGCGCTGCTTCTTGTTCCCAGCATGTGCCAGCTTGTTTCCTGAAGTATTCAGAGGAAAGCGGGTGTGTGCGCGTCCATGTGTGTGCGTGTGTACAGGGAGAGAGAGAGAGAGAGAGAGAGAGAGAGAGAGAGAGAGAGAGAGACAGAAAGAAAAGAAAGAAAGAGAAACGGAGCCTCACAAATGAGTCTACATCTCCGGATTCTCTGACAGCCAGACAGTGCTAATGATGACCTGCTTTTCTACATCTCCTGTTCTCTTTTTATACACACACACACACACACACACACACACACACACACACACACACACACACTGCAATTTGCGGATGCGCTGCCTTCTTTCCCTTTCCTCAACAGCGGCCTGCGCTGGGTACACTATGTAGGGCAAAATAAATGAGCTAGAGCTATTCTTACAGTGCTGTCACCCTCGCTAGCGACCCCATCCACTGCCCACTCTGCGCTCATCTTATATGCAGCCATGCTTCGCTGGTACAAATAAAAAACTGGACCACATGTACTGTGCTCGTGTAATGCGTGCTGATGGTTGGATGGGGGAGGGCGAAGTTTGGGACCGATTGGGGATCTGATGTCATAATGATGCTGAAACAGGCTGATGGATCATGAACTAAAAGCAGCTGTTTTTCGTGCCATGACTACGACCTTAATAGCCCTCTGTGACTCGCAATGAGGTGACAAAAGCAACAGGGCTGCCCTGAGTAAGATTGATGCAATGAGGGAAAAAGGCTTGTGCACAAGGTGCATTTTAAACCAACACACCACCTTCTGGTCATTCTGAGTACTGCATATAAACAGAGCTGCGCAGTGTAGTGGGGGGGAATTTGAAACTTTAAACTTTTACATTTCATTCATTTGGTTTTATTATAGTTTGTGTTTGAGTTTTAACTGCTGTTCTTATATAGCTCTTATTCTTATTGTCACTAACTGACATATCAGCTGTTAGTCAGAGATCTACTATGTGAGGATAATAGTAGGTACAATGCTAGTAATGCTACTTTGGTGGTTAGCAATTCACAGTGCAGAGACTAAAGAGAGATACATACACTTGACAGGTATAGTGAATTTGTACTAAAATGACAGCACAATAAGCAGCTGACCAATTTATATGGGATGAAAGTGGGGGCAATCTTCAATCTTGCTAATAGTTAGAAATATTTGGCTAATAGTTTTTATTCTGTGTGCCTCTTTCTGCAGATGGCGTACAAGCCTTGGCTCTGCGCTCAGTACTTCCAGAGCAATCAGTCCAGGTGTAGCCGCAAGGTCCCCTGTGAGCGCTACTGTCTCGAGGTCCAGCAGAGATGTCCATTTATATTGCCTGACAATGATGATCTAATACATGGCGGCACTCCCAGTTTTATATGTACAGGTAGGTATCGCTTGTGATGGTTCATTCATCAGATAAGCAATGGTTTGGTGGTGGATCAGATAAGACATGACTGATGACTAAAACTTGCCTCATTCATTGCTTTGTCATGTTATTATTGACACAAATTGACAAAAGTATGGACAAGGTTCAGGCTTTAAGACTGCTCCTGCTATTGTTTCTGACTGTCTTCATTCATTTTTACAGATAACAGTATGTTATACAGTCATAAACTATGTGTGATGATGTAGGCTTGTAGCTTCGATTACAATACAGTACTGTGCAAAAGTCTTAGACACCTGAGAAAATTATGCTTAAAAGCTGTTTACTACTGGGCAGGAGTGTTAAGTTAGTGTTGAAACATTTACATTACAACAAATACAAACATATTAATTCATTAAATGGTGGTTTTATGTGCGGCAAAGTGTTCTCTTAACCATTTCCAGATCTCTTTCCTCATGGAAGCCCAGTTTTACTTGCAGCTCCATTAAATCCCTGGTTTGGCTCTTTTTACTGCAGTAGATTAAATCAGGTGCTGATTATGGAATTTTATTCATTCACCCAATGACTGGAGACCCTGAGCAGAAACCTGGATCCAAACCTGTGTTCTTCTAACCAGCTCACAGAATATCAAAGCAAGCTCTATAAAGACATGGTTGGATGATTTTGGTGTGGAGGGACTAGCTGCACAGCCCTGACCTCAACCCCATCCAACACCTTAGGGATGAACCGGAACAGAGATCCAACATCATTATCTGAACTCATAAAACTCCATAATCTTGTGGAAATCCTTCCAAGAAGAGTGGAAGCTGTTATAGCTGCAAAGAAAGACCAACTCTATATTAAAGTATATGGATTTCACAACAATGTCATTAAAGTCCCTGTTGGTGTTATGGTCATGTGTCCCAATACTTTTGACCATAAAGTTTCGCTCCAATGCAAAACTATAGAAGCAACTTTTTTAGAAAAGCAAGTCCATTTTGGACACTAAACTAAATTGCACATATCTGATTTTTGTCTGCTAGAATCTAGATCTATCTGGTTGGTCTTGTTTCTGATGGATGTGTTTAATTTAGATCCACATTGGAATATGAAAACACCTTCAGCCAGTGCTGCAGTCTGGCTCTGTACACAGCCTAGTTAATGAACATCCCTCCGCTTCTCAGATATACTGAGCTATAATCTGATTCAGTTACATAACTCTCATATTCTGTTAAAACCAGCCCTCACTTGGGGTTGTATGACTAAATATTTAAGGCTTATGTCCCACATACTGACCATTTACAAAATATATAACTAAATATTTAAGGCTTACTTTCCACATACTGACCAAGCCAAGTACTCAGCTCACCTTAAGTTATGCAGGCCAGCTGTTTTCATAAAACAGGATATTCTAGGACACTGGGTGACTTAAATCCTGGGCCCATATGTTTCATTCTTCTCAGATTACGAATTGTCAGCTTAGATTATCTCTGCTGGTACATATAAGCTGTTTTTCCAAAAATCGTGCTACTCAATTAGATTGATTGTTCTCCAATGCGATGATTTAAAGGGAAGTTTGAAAGGGTCCATATCATGGGAAACTGGAGTTTAATGGAGACAGTAATCAAGTTTCAAACCCATTCACTCCTCAGTCCATATAGTGTACATATGGAAGCGAATTCAGCCTGTTTTGTGATGTCACGACAGCTAAAACTTTTTTTTTTAAAGCTATTTAGCCTACAAAAGTTTAGCCCAGCCATTCACGTATAACACCCATAGTGTTATAGGCCAGAATGCTTTCTGAACACAGGGCAGCCAATCAGAAGAGAAGATACTCACACAGTCGCAACAGTCTTAAAGACACAGTAACCAAATACCTGTTTAATTCTGAGGAATAAAAGAAGATCAGAGAATAATCATGTAAAATGAAAAATGACCATTTATGTTGTATAAGTGGAGGAAAAAAACAAAGATGTTAGAGTTGGACCCTTGATTGTGTTTCATTGTAACAAATAGGCAAAAGTGTACTTAATGTACCATATTCTATGTAGTGTGTTACATGTTTTTAAATAGTAAATACCCAAACTAGTATTTAAGTACAATACTAAAAAGCAGTTTATAGGATATAGGTACACCCTAACTGTCTGCCTACACTGTATGGACAAAAGTACTGGGACACACCCCTTAATTATTATTTCATGCAGCCTCTTCATGCAGTTCCAGTGAAGGGCAATCTTAGTGCTTCGTCACACCAAGACATTTGTGGACAACATAGTGCTTCCAACATGATGGGGAAGAACCTTTTCTATTCCAGCATGACTGTGGAAGCTGCTATAGCTGTATGTGGAGGCAACAATATAAAGTCTATGTATTTGAATGCATTGTCATCAAAGTCACTAGTTAAGCAACTGTAATAGTTAAGCATCTGAATGCTTTTGTCCCCATTGTGTACCTTGTTTCTATACTTACTGTCCATTTTATCAGCTCCACTTCCCATACAGGTTAACTTTGCAGTCCATCAATTTCTCTGCATCATTCCTTGGCTCTCTTTTCAGCGATGGTCAGGACCCCCAAATAATCACTAGTGAGCAGGATTTTCATCAGTTTAGCATTAAAATATAAATGTAGACTTAGAACTGTTTAGAACTGTGAATCGCTGGTAATTCATGCCATTATTTCCTTGCACTTCCTTGCACTTAGTAATTCTCTACTTGGCCACACATTAGAAAGGATTTAGTGATTCAGTGGGGGGCAAATTGGCCTTTTTTATTAACAGAAGATGTTACTCCAAATGCTACTTAGGCTTAAAAGCAGTCATTTCAAATCTCTTTCTCGTCCTTTAATTACTTACTAGCTGGTCATTTAATCATATTTTGTCTTCCTTTTTTATTACATCTTAATCTGCACAGGATGACACGTTAATGTTGTCTCTGGGCAGTTAAAGTGCAACACCTTTCCTACATAGATTTGCATAGAGTGGCTGGTTCACACGGTGCTGCTTCAGGGGGGAAAGATTCTGTGTGTAAAAGATCAACACACACATTTTCAGACACAAGATAATGGCTTTGAAAAATGGACGCAGGTCGTCGTCGTCATATCAACACCTTGCAACTAGATTTTATTTTAGTTTTGCTCCATTTGAAAACGACAGCTGCGCTTTACCTTGTGGGCATATTTCAGGACAAGAGAAATGGCTCCAAATGACTTTAATGACGTAAAACTTTGTTTTGCTTCCCCTGTAAAAATACCGTTACAGAGATGCAGTTCTGAAATGCATCTGTCACAGAGCACAGTAAGAAAAAAGTGGCACTACATAGTGCCACTATATGTTTAGTAGAAAGAAAAAAAATGATTAAATGAAAGGAAATAGCTGCTGTAATTAATTAAGGCTTATCACTGATGCCAGATGAGAGTGCTTTAATTAAATTCAGCAAACAACCACTCTGAAAACCAAGGCTGTCATGTTTTAATGTTAACATTACTACTTACATACTCATGAAATTGGCAGTGATTGATTTCCATCTTGCATGACTTAAAGGCATGTTTTAATCCATGTTTTATGTATATGTATGTGTTTCTTTTGTATACATCTGTAGTAATTCATTTAAATTCATTTATTTACTTTTCATTTAATATATAATGATACACTATATGGACAGAAGTATTGGGACACATAACCGTGACACAAAAAGGGTCTTTAAATGACACTGCATTCAAATCCATAGTCTTTAAAATGGAGTTGCCCCCACTTTGCAGCTATAACAGCTTCCAATTTTCTTTGTGTACATTCATTCTGTAGAGCATTTAGGGGGTCAGACACAGTCACAATCTCTGTTCCAGTTCATCCCAAAGGTTTTGGATGGGGTTGAGGTCAGGGCCAGTCAAGTTCTTCCACACCAAACTCATCCAACCATGTCTTTATGGAGTTTGCTTTGTGCTCTGGGACACAGTCCTGCTGGAATAAAAAAGGTTCTTCCCAAACTGTCTTCACAAAGTTGGAAGCATTGTGTTGTCCAAAATGTCTTGGTTTGCTGAAGTATTAAGTACTAACAGATGTCACAACTTTTGAGGGAGCGTGCAATTGGCATGCTGACTGCAGGAATGTCTACCAGAGCTGTTGTCCGTGAAATGAAGCCGTCTCCACAGGCGTTTCAGAGAATTTGTCAGTACATCCAACTGACCTCACAACCACAGACAATGTGTAACCACACCAGCCCAGGACCTCCACATCCAGCATGGCCTGTGGTGGCGGTGGGGTTATGGTTTGGGCAGGCATATGTTATGGACAACGAACACAGGTGCATTTTATTGATGGAATTTTGAATGCACAGAGATACCGAGATCCTGAGGCCTGCTATTGTTGTGCCATTCATCCACGACCATCACCTCATGTTGCAGCAGGGTAATGCATGGCCCCATATTGCAAGGATCTGTACACAATTCCTGGAAGCTGAAACATCCCAGTTCTTGCATCGCCAGCATACTCACCGGACAGGTCAACCACTGAGCATGTTTGGGATGCTCTGGATCGGCGTCTACGACAGCGTGTTCCAGTTCCTGCCAATATTCAGCAACTTCGCACAGCTATCGAAGAGGAGTGGACCAACGTTCCACAGCCCACAATCAACAACCCGATCAACTCTATATGACAGAGATGTGTTGAACTGCGTGAGGCAAATGGTGGCCACACCAGATACTGACCCCTCCCCCCCCAGTAAGGCAAAACTGCACATTTCAGAGTGGCCTTTTATTGTGGGCAGTCTCAGGCACACCTGTGCAATATTAATGTTGTGTAATCAGCACCTTGATATGCCACACCTGTGAGGTGGGATGGATTATCTCGGCAAAGGAGAAGTGCTCACTAACACAGATTTAGACAGATATTTGAGAGTAATGGGTCTTTTGTGTATGCAGAAAATGTTTCATATCTTTGAGTTCATCTCATGAAAAATGGGAGCAAAATCAAAAGTGCTGCGTTTATATGTTTGTTCAGTATATGAGTGATGGGGAATTGGTTGACCACACTACCCACTTATGAGAAAAAGGTGTGTTTAAATTTCTTCATTCTGTGGATACCTGCTGCCTTTGTTGCTATGGCCTCAATAACAGAAACGCTGGATCAGTGACTGTATTTGTGTTTATATTAGTATATAAACACAATTATAAAATATGCCCTTTAATCCACATCCAGCAACCGCACACACATCTACATGTTTTTTAGTATCAGAATATGTATGAAAATACTCACTCACACACACACACACACACACACACACACACACAGACACAGAATATGAATCAAGCTCCCCCACGGCTCTCTTCTTTTAAGCACCCTCTTTAATATTCAGTTTCTGTTTTTACTGTACACACACACAAGTACAATAACTGCATTAGACAAACTCATAAAGGGCCTTTACACTCCCCTCCCCCTGGCACCCAGGGATGCTTACTGCAGCACTCATTTTATGATTAACTCATTTACTGAGTTTGTGTGAGTGTGCGGGTGTTTGTGGTGTTAAACACTTGATTCATTTGTCCACTGTATTGTACTAATTTGACACTTTTGGTGCTGTTTCAGAAAATCTATCATCTGGTACCTGATATTATTTTTTACACTTGCTCCATCGTGGTTCCAACTGAGTGGATTAGGAATCTAAACGTCAGGTGAGAGCATCACTGACTCTGATCTGATCGATCAGAGAGAGTTTTTTAAAACACCTGGTTACCATAGCAACCGTTAATGTTTCATAGTTTGATCTCAGTTTGGTGAAAAATATCAGTACAGTGTTCCCCAAAGTGAAGAGCCGAGTGTGAATTTCCACTCCTTAAATGGGGCGTACTGCCTTCCTTACACTGTTAAGAAACACCCCCCCAAACTGCTATTTTGGCTCTTTTGGGGGGGTCTGAGTCTTGATCCGGGGGTACAGTTCCCCCAGTACCCCCTGTAATCCGAACTATGGTGAAGATGACATCACAACAAAACTGAGAGTGGAGAAAGAGGGACGAATTGGATAAAGAGGAATGAAAAAAGTGAGAGAAGGAGAGACAAAAATATGAAAAATGTGGAGAAAACCTGAGGGAAAAATAAACAACAGAAAATCAACATGCACATACATGCACAGACACTAATTTCTAACTAACAGCACTTAAGAAATGAAAGAAATAGTTCAGCACAGGCCACACACACACACACACACACACACACAGTAAAAGTAGTAGATAAGCCAGAACATGTCTGTGTGGCTTCCTCATTATTTTTTATTTGTATTTTTGATTCACAGGAACAAACTGGGTACTGCAGTTACATAATCCAGAACTCCCCCCGAATCCATCTCTTTTCTGCATTAAAACTCCAACTCATTTTTGTATCTAGAACAACCTATCCCTTTTCCTCTTCAAATCTAGAACAACCTTTCAACCTACCCCCTTTTCCCCTTTGAACCTAGAACCCCATCCAAACCCACCCTTTTCCCTCTTTGCATCTAGAACACTCCCTAACCTGTAACTTTTCTCTCCTTACTATCAAGAACAACCCTCAAGCCAACCCTTTCCCCCTTTATATCTAGAACAACTGCCAGTCCATTCTTTTTCTTTCTTTGTATCTAGAAGCCCCTCTCTCTCTCCTTTCTTACAGAGGTCAAACCTCAAACTGTGCTGGGCTGAGACCCCCAGGACCTGTAAAACACACCAGTGTGCAAATCAAATAAAATGTCAAATAAAAAACGGTGCTGTGATCTTTCTCAAACATTACCACAGAACGCCCAGGGTGCAAGTGTGTGTGTGTGTGTGTTTGTGTGTGTGTGTGTGTGTGTGTGTGTGTGTGCGTGTGTGTTAAGACCAAAACTCATGAGGCAGGTTATGTTTTGATAGAAGGGCTGTGGCTTGAGAGTGTATGTGTGTGTGTGTGTGTGTGTGTGTGTGTCTGACTCACAAACTGAGCATTTTGTTTTAAGTGACCTATTAAAGATTAGGCCTCTGTGCTAACCAGGTCACACACACACGTCTCAGTATCTGGAACCCTGTATTGTGCTGAACCGAGAAACAAGTTTTATGGTCAGATTTCAAGGATTTTACAAATTCACTCTGTGTGTGTGAGTGTGTGTGTGTGAGTTTGTGTGTGTGTGTGTGTGTGTGTGTGTGTCTTTGCGCGTGTGAACAGTCTGTCACACACTGATCTGAGTTTTTGTCCTATAAACAACAGCATAAAAAATGACATTAATGTGAGATCCATTAATCAAACAGCCCGGCCCCCACCGCGCCCACCGCGTGCAGAACTGTATACACACTAACAGAGAACATTCTTCACACACATTTACACACACTCAGTGTTTATTCTCTGATTGTTACACAAATAAACTTCATGAGAGCAGAAATTGGTGACTCTGATGGGGGCATGTCCTCATTTACACGAGCCCACAAAACACTGGCCGCAAACACGTACGAACATAAATGACCTGTTTCCAGAAAAATGTGAAAATTTGTAAGAAAGCTCATGACCCAAACTCATAATAATTCACATGTGCAGTAGCGCCACCTAGTGAACCACATCATTGATATAATTTAGCGCTTCACTAGCCAAACTTCATAGTATTTGAACGTCATCAGTGATAAAATGTAGCGCTTTGCTAGCCAAACTTCATAGTATTTGACACCCTGCATCACCAATACCTTCTTTATAAGCAAACCAAAATGAGTAAAATTCTGTCAATAGAGGGCGCTGCAACAGGCAAGTTTTAATTTCTCAGGAACTACTATAGCTAAAATATAGAAACTTTGCAGTAGGGGATAACATTTTATTGGTGTACTTTTTAATGTTCTATAGTTTTTTTTCTGTATTTTTAATTAAAATTTTAATCTAGATTAATCTAGATTAATTCCAAGATTACAGTGAGATTAATCTATTAATCCACCTCTAATTTATATTTATTTGTGCTCTTTCTGATTTACATTTACAGCATTTAGCAGACGCTTTTATCCAAAGCGACTTCCATTCCCTAACTACAGGGGGCAGTCTCCCTGGAACAACTTGGGGTTAAGGGTCAAGTGGTGGTGTGCTTAAGGTAGGATTCAAACTCATGACCTTTTGGTCCGAGGCAAGTATCCTACCCAAAAGGCCACCACTCTTTTATTGTGTTTTACTGTATTTATGTTTATTTGTGTTTATTCTAATGTTATAAATTGTTTTACTGTACTTATGTTTATTCTAGAATAAACAATATAGTGTTTTTTGTACAGTTCATTTTCTCTCTCTCTCTCTCTCCCTCTCTCTCATTCTTAGCGCAGCCCATTTCCGGGCCACTCCTGGGTGATGTCACTGAGCTGATTTGCATAAATATGCTGGGATTTTCCCTGCGTTTCCCCTTCGCCGTTCCTAGGAAAGGTCGGAAAGTGGGCAGCCAGAGACATGAACAGACTACACACTCATACACACACACACACATACACACATGCACACACACACACACATTTTTTGTTACGCAGTGGGAAAATTCTCACTGTGAAATCTGTGTGTATGTGTTTATTACATCACAAGCTCTTTCTTGTTCTCTCTCTTTCATGTGCTGTTTCTGATTTTGTATTTTCACCAGGACACAATGAGACAACACATGCACGCGCACACACACACACACCCACATACACACACACAAACACGCTCGCACACATACTTACACACTCATACTTAGTGTCATTACAGTGACATTGCAGCAAACAATAAGTATCACTCCTTAATCACTGGTCAGGAGGAGGAGTTTACCTTTCATTATCTGTTACATGTTGTATGTGTGTGTGTGTGTGTGTGTGTGTGTGTGTGTGTATGTGTATGGCAGAGTGTGTGTGTCTGTATTATGTTTATTTCTTTAAAGGGGAACGTCTCAGATGTTGTAAACAGAGTTGGCTTAGAGTGTATTTGATGTTCTGGAGGAACTCCCAGAGACTTGTTCACAGTGGAGGTAAAAGGAACCAGACTTTTGACTCTTACAGCTTCTCACAGAATGTTATTCCATCAGATGGTGTTGGCTGTACCGCCTGATGCCTGAGATGTTGTTCTATCAGAGTTTTGAGAAGCTGAGCTAAACCCTTTCATGGTTGAGGAATACATGGAGGGTGTCATGACTCAAAATATTCCCCAAAGAAAAGTGATTTAGTTCATAGTCTCCACTATTTTACCATCATCAACATCTACGTAAACACATGAAGCTTCACTGGGGGTCAATAGTAAATAAAACGGCTGGATTTGTGTTGGACACGCCTGGTTACATTCACCTCCACTGTAAAGAAAGTCCCTACAATGAACCGTTTCACCGAACACACTCTGAACACACTCTGTTTGCACACAGAGGGGGGAAATGGGTGAAACATCCTTTAACAGTAAATTGTTTGACACAGTGACTTCAAGACACATACACACATACAAAATCAGTAAAGTCCATTCTTCTATTGTATGCAGATTTCAATGGAAGTGCATTGTCTGTGTGTGTGTGTGTGTGCGAGTGTGAGTGTCTATGTGTTAGCAGGCTTCTGTTACGAGTATTGCGGGAAATTTGGATGCAGTCGCTGCAGACCTTAAGGAAACCAAAAATGATCACTCCCCCAAGGATCACCAGCCCCCAGTGACCTAACCCAATTCCTCATACCGGCACCACTTACATAACCAGGTATTATGCTCATTATTACCACACTGCCTGGAAGCTGCTCGACTTGTTTCCTCACATCAATACACGCACACACACACACACACACACTCAAAAATACAAATGCATCTACATGTGTGTGTGCATGTATGCGTGTGTGTGTGTGTGTGTGTGTGTGTGTGTGTGTGTGTGTGCATGTGCGTGTGCGTGTGCGTGTGCGTGCGTGTGTGTGTGTGTGTGTGTGCATGTATGCGTGTGTATGTGAGCAACATTCTTTTCGTAACTGATGTTCTACTTGCAATTCTGTTTTTCACAAATAAACAATCACTGACCTGATTTTTAAGCATTTGATTCATATACTTAATCGTGAATTAGCTGCGTGACATCCCTCATCTTTCCACAATGTGTGTTAGTCATCACACACACCTCATCACTAGTAACAAACAACTTTTTACTCACACACTCCAATTTTTTCCAAGTGTGTGAATAAATGTGTCTAAGTGTGTAAGTGTGTCTGTAAATATGTATATATGCGTGTATCTGTGAAAGAGTATACATATATGTTGAGCTCCCAGTGTGGAGTACTGAGCTCCCAGTGTGGAGTGTTGAGCTCCCAGTGTGGAGTGTTGAGCTCCCAGTGTGGAGTGTTGAGCTCCCAGTGTGGAGTGTTGAGCTATCAGATTAGTGTTGGACTCCCAGTGTGAGTGTCGATTGCTGATCTCCCAGTGTGGATTGCTGAGCTCCCAGTGTGGAGTGTTGATCTCCCAGTGTGGAGTGTTGAGCTCTCAGATTAGTGTTGAGCTCCCAGTGTGGAGTACTGAGCTCCCAGTGTGGAGTACTGAGCTCCCAGTGTGGAGTGTTGAGCTCCCAATGTGGAGTACTGAGCTCCCAGTGTGGAGTGTTGATCTCCCAGTGTGGAGTGTTGAGCTCCCAGTGTGGAGTGTTGAGCTCTCAGATTAGTGTTGAACTCCCAGTGTGAGTGTCGATTGCTGAGCTCCCAGTGTGGAGTGTTGATCTCCCAGTGTGGAGTGTTGATCTCCCAGTGTGGGCTGTTGAGCTCTCAGATTAGTGTTGAGCTCCCAGTGTGGAGTACTGAGCTCCCAGTGTGGAGTGTTGATCTCCCAGTGTGGGCTGTTGAGCTCCCAGTGTGGAGTGTTGATCTCCCAGTGTGGGCTGTTGAGCTCCCAGTGTGGAGTGTTGAGCTCTCAGATTAGTGTTGAGCTCCCAGTGTGGAGTACTGAGCTCCCAGTGTGGAGTGTTGAGCTCCCAGTGTGGAATGTTGAGCTCTCAGATTAGTGTTGGACTCCCAGTGTGAGTGTCGATTGCTGAACTCCCAGTGTGGTGTCATGATCTCCCAGTGTGTTACGATTTGGCACAGATGTTGCTAAAAGATAATGATATTATTGTTATTGTTTTATAAGCACTTTTATTGTTTTTCATTATTATTTAAAACGTTTTTAATTATAAAGAATTTTTTTATTATTAATTTTCTCCATAACTGACGGATTAAATCTGGGGACAACTTTCTGTATTTTTCACCACAACGAAAAAAGTTTACTTCTGATTCTTTTTATTTGAAGCAGGTTGATTATTAAGAAGGACTTTAGAATCAGCATATCATCATCAGAAAACTGATATAACTCAATAAGTTTCTGCTCACTTCATTCAGGACACCTTGAGCGCTTGCTCCATCCAGGTTAGACCAACATCAGTTATTTAGTTTAGAAGATAAGAAGCGGGAAAAGCTGTGGCCCAAAAGCTGCAGCAGGAGGTTCTAGTAGAACAACAGCATTCAGCTTCTTAGCTCTTGCTCAACTGAAAAGAATGCAGAACGTTCCTCAAGCTTTCCAGAGTTGAGCAACTCCTTGACGCTGCAAGAACAGGCGGACACAGCGATTCCTGATGGAACTACAGTTCCGAAACACTCCCAAACAAACACCAACACTCCCAAACAAACACCAACACTCTCCAACAAACACCAGTACTCTCCAGCACCTGCCACCATTCTGTGACAAACACTGAGATTCTGAAGTCGGCAGTAAAATAACTCACATGCAAAATGAAGCAGAGTGAATGGAGAACATTCTAGAGACTAAGACCCAGCCCAGCTCATTGTTGGAGAATGATCTATTAGTGCAGGTTTATAATAACTATGTGTTTACATTATTGCAGTAATCCATTTAGTACTTCTTCAAACAGTTTTAGAATGAGCATCATTATCCAGGCACGTGTGACATGTGAAGGCCATTGTGGTGGTGTTTACATTTACTCATGCCGTGCTGGCTTTGATCAAACTCAGCAGACTGATGGTATATTGTAAACACGCACAATCTTAATGCTTCTCTCTCTCAGACGTCACAGTTTAACAGCTGATCAAGTTAAGGTGGAATGGAAATTTGAACAAGCTCAGTTCTCTTTGTACTGAGATATTATACCAGAGCAGTTCTTTAAGTTACTCAGCAAACACCAACTCCTCAACAAACATTACCATTTTTATACATATGTCAATATCTGAGATAGTAGATAACATCCTGTAAATCTTGTCCATATCTATTGCATATTTATAAATGATGTAGTGTAATTGTACATCTATTTTAAATTGTACTTGTTCATCTACATGTAATTCCTGATTATAGTTGATACAAACTGTACATTATGTTCATATTACTGTACATCCATCTGTAAATATTATCCAGTTTCTTCATGTACATATAGCCTTACATGCACTTATAACATACCTTTATCCTGTAATTGTTGCTTATTGCACTCCTGGTTCGACCTAAACTGCATTTTGTTGCCTATATGTGTAATGACAATAAAATCGAATCTAAATTCTCAACACAGCAGTGAAACAGGCAGTTGTGCTAAACGTTTTTTTTACATAATGTCAGTCAGAGTCACTGCTAGGCTGAATGTGGTCCACCGTCTACAATATAGACGGAGCTACACTGACTGTTTGTTTGCATTTTAGATGGTTAGCTCAGTTAAATGCTTGTATGCCGTGGGAGCATTTGTGATACAGTTGTGTCCCATGAGTTAGCCTTGGCCCAATGAAAAAAAAAGCATTTTACAAAATGTACAGTTTTATAAGTTACTGTTATCGAATGATATATAGTTATAATTCTCATCTATATGAAGATACTGTTCTATAAAAGTCAGTTCATGGTTCCCACCAATAACTTCTTGTTTCTTTGAAGATGAAGAGGTGACCTCTCATGGGCCCATACAGTCAGAGACGCCGACGGTTCGAGAGGAGTGTTATTCTCTCCCACAGGGTTTCTGCTGGGACGCGCTGGACGTTGGGAATCCAGAACAGGTGAGGGATCAGTTTAAAGTTCCTTTAAAGTGCCAGGATTTCATTTCTGCGGCTTGTTGTTTTGTTCTAACTACCGCTAGCTATGGTGACTGCTGACCCCATTTAAATACAAACAGATGGTAACAGGTCAAAGGAAGATTATACGATGAAACTGTCATTTTCTGGAGCAGACAAGTATGTGGGGAGGGGGATGAAGGTTGGCCTCAAGCCACACCCCTCACACAAACACACCCCTAAACAAAACCTTTCACTAAAATTTCCCCAAATTTCTCAAAGTGTTCCTCATCACCATTATTTTCCGTGTATTATTTGCATGGATACATCTTGGCCTATGTTGGGATTCAATGCTATTCATGAAACAGTTGGCGCTGTAGTCTCCGAAGCCCTGGTCGAACGAGGCTCCTGTGTCATTTGTATCCACATTTTTTTACCCTTATTCTCTGTGTTGTGTGTGTTTGTCCCAGCTGGGTGAGCTGTGTACTTTACTGAACGAAAACTACGCTGAAGAGGATGACAACACACTTCGCCCCCATTACTCCCCCGAGTTCCTGCTGTGGTGAGTGGGGCCACTAGAGGGCAGCATTGTCTCATTTTGCAGCCAGAGCTATTTTGAGCCGAGAGCTTCATATATCATTCCCTAATAACTCTCCTCCCATCGTTTAAGGGCTCTGTGTCCTCCGGGCTGGCAGCCTGAGTGGCACTGTGGAGTGCGAGTAGACTCCAACAGAAAACTAGTGGGATTCATCAGTGCCATGCCTGCCAATGTTCAAATATATGAGATGTAAGTACAGTACAAGCCCATCCTCAGGGAGCGCACTGACTTCATTAGAGCTGAGAGGTGCTGACAGCACTCATCTGCTGCACAGAGCATATGTGCTACAGCGTTAAAAATGTTAATGTGAGAAAAAATATCTCACTTTATTTTTAAAATACATTTTTCCATCTGCCACACGTCTGGTAATGCGCTTTTAGCAATAAACAGTTATCTGAACAAAGGTCAGTTGGTTTAAGAAAGTAGTACAGAGAAAGCACTTATTCTCTAAAGATATCCTCTCAGTGATTACAGCTGTCAGAAATATCCTTAAGAGACGGAAAACCTATCACTGCAGTTTGTCTTATACGTCGGTGTAGCCCTTCAGCAGTCGTTTTCCACAGTAGGTCCACCGTTGCCTGGATATTGTCGGTTGGCAAACTGTGCTCAACCCAGTAAGACTGAGGTGCAGTGCCACTGCCAGTGTACTCTACTATGTACCTAACCCCTGTGTGACTGCTGTGCTGAGAATAGCTATAGTCTTATGGTGGTAACTCGCCATTGATGGAAGGGGTAGAGGACAATAATGTGCAGCAACTACGAAATCCATATACTGTACATAGTAGAGTGGCCCACAGTGTAGCTGCAGGGCATGTGTTTTGTAACCGACAGCTCACTGTAGATGACCGTAAGTACAGTGTCACCCTTACAGCCGATTGGAATGCTTTGATTTAAAACTCCACAGAGAGAAGAAGACGGTGGAGGTGAACTTTCTGTGTGTGCATAAGAAGCTGCGCTCTAAGCGTGTAGCTCCGGTGCTCATCCGTGAGATCAGCAGGCGGGTTCAGAAGCAGGGACGGTTCCAGGCCGTCTACAGCGCCAGCTCTGTGCTGCCAACGCCAGTGGCGAGCTGCAGGTATGCTACAAATGAGTCTCCCCACTCCCCATCCTGCTGACTACACACAGACTCCCTGTTTTCTGTTCGGAGGTGCCCTTGCACACTCTTGTGTGGCCTTAATCGAGTCAGAGCTTCTGTTCAGGCTTAATTGAGTGCGGCGTTTTTCGTGTCTCTCTGGGTGTCAACAGGTTCTGGCACCGGTCCCTGAACCCACGCAAGCTGATCGAGCTGAATTTCTCCTCGCTCACCCGTAACATGACCCTGCAGCGAGCGCTCAAGCTAAACCGCCTGCCTGAGGTCAGTGCATACGGTGCCATGTCATAACCGGGTCGGCTGGAGGCCTAATTAGGATGTCTTTCTTCAGGGTCTGCAATTACTGAAACACTTACCTCTGTCACAACATAAACAAATACTAAAACGTTAACTCAACCACATCATACACCAGCCTACTAAAACGTGGTGTTCCCTATTATAGGAAACATGTTGCTCAGGCATTAAACTATCAGGAAAAAACATTAAACTGTCATGAAGGAGGTAACAGTACTGTATTACTTCGCAGCTCAATGCTGTTTGTGAAAACAGCACAAGGATTTAGGCATAAAGCTTGGATGATACTAATAAGCCTCAAAGCTCCAGTGCAAAACTAAAGAAGCAGACCCCAGACACACTCTTGGCTGACCAACTACATTTGTGGTAAAAGTCAAGTGAGTGATTCGATTTTTTGATAAACTGCTCCTTTAACTATCATTTCTATGGCCTCTGCCAGGTTGATTAAAAGTTGGGATAACAATGAAAATGGACTCAAATCAAGAAAAATCAATAAAATTAAATTGTCTTACAGGGCAAAACAGGAACTCCAATTTTCCAGGGTACAATATTCCATTTAATAATCGTAATAAATAGTGGTGCAACGGATCACTGTTGATCCGTGATCCGAACGGATCCCTCTCCGCGGTTCGGCGCGCATGTGATCCGAAGATCCGAAAGAAAAATAAAAGCTCCGCTGAATGGAGCACGTAGTCCGTCTGTAGAGCGATAGTCATGGCCAGCGGTAGCGGAGGTGGAGGAGCTCGAGAACCCTCCGGCATAATTTAATTCTCATGTGTGGGAGCATTTTGGCTTCTCCGTTAAACATATTGATGGGAAAAGGGTGGTGGATGAAACCCCACAGATTGTCGGCAGCGTGGCACGAGGAAGCCGTATGAGACGGGCAGCACGTCGGACCCGGGCGCTCATTTAAAACGACAACACCCTGGTGTGACAGGAGCTCAGACGAAGGCTGATACAGAGACAGAGAGAGAGAGAAAGAGAGGGGGGGGGGGGAGACGCGCACTCCGGAAAAGTCACGAACAAGAGAAACAGAGAGAGAGATACAGA
>JBBPDB010000083.1:22587207-22606598 GCA_037974465.1 Brachypetersius altus
GGGGGGCTTCAGACCTTCGGCAGAATTCAAATGGGCCATTTTAATTTAGATTAATCTAGATTAAAAAAATTAATCTATGCCCACTCCTAATAATTATGAAATGTGAAGGGGACATGTCCCCTTCAGATTGAATGGCGGTGAAGCCTATGCATAAATGACACAATCAACCTCCAGAGCAAAAATATACAATAATATACAATCTTCTGTATGAATAATATGGATTTATATTTACAAATGTACAGATAAGTGTTAACAAATGTATATAAGCTATTATTTGAACATACCTTTATACTATTCATCTAAATATATGTATGTATATATAGATATATACATGTATGCATACACATACACTATACATGCATACTCATACACTCAAGCACATACACAAAGTGTATAAATCAATAATACAATATATAAACAATCTAAATCTTGTATACAGAAAATACAGGGTTGTGTACACAAAGTGCAGTTCCGGGTCTGGTAGTGTGAAGCAGTATGACAGTTCAACTGTTTAGGAGGGAGATGGTCCCTATGTTGGCTGGTCCTGGTCTGTAGGCTTCTATATCGTCTGCCAAAGGGCAGAAGGCCAAAAAGTCTGTGTCCAGGGCATGAGGGGTCTGTGGTGATTTTCCCTGCCTGTTTCCTGGTTCTTGAGCGGTACAGGTCCTGGATGGAGGGCAGGGGGGCACTGATGATCTTTTCTGCTGTCCGTACAGTCCGCTGCAGTCTGTTCCTGTCCTGTTTAGTGGCTGCTTCATACCAGATTGTGATGGCGCACAGGACAGACACAGTGACAACCTTGGGGGGCACTAACTAAGACTAATTTACATTGATTTCAACATGAAAGTAGAAACAAACTTCATACCTCAGTCCACATACAGGCATATGTGCTACCCCACACAACTACAGTTCAATCCATTTGTGAACTGCTTTCTATCTCCTTTGATGTATCCCAAGTCAATTTACTCCTTCACAAGATCTGTCTATACCATCCAAGAGTTCATTCATGTGATTCATGAGCATCGATTCCTAAATTTCAGAGAAGAATCATGATTGTTGAATTTACTATAGAAGTACTTTTATTTCTGGATTCCATTACTTCATTTCATTGTTTCAGTTTTTGATTGGAAATAGCAGGATGAAAAGCTCAAAAACAGTAGAATCTGGATTTAGATCCTATGCAGTCAAGAGCCAGAATGAAGACTTTATTTTCTTTATTAACATCCAGCATAATTAGGAGGTATCAATCAACCAATCACATGTTGATTTGCAATAAATGGGGCCAAATGTCACTCCAGGTCTTATATCATCTCATCAGAATTCAATCAGTTTTAGAAATGTAAAACAGTGGCTGCAGCTCTATGCCAGGGCTCCTTTCTGAGTCACTGTAAAGCTGCAAAATACAAAGTAAAATATGCTATGGCTATTTGTAAGCTTTATATTAAATGAGGAAATGCCTTTAACTGGATTTAAATGTTGAAATTTATTATGGAACAGCCAAAAATGTTCTCAGTGCTAATATATTAATATTAATATAATAAAGCTGTCTTTTATCCTCCAATTTTTTGCTTATGTTTTGATATATATACATTGAACAGAAGACCTAGCTCTTATAGTCCTAGTTTGCCACTGCAAGATACTTTTCGTTTATAAATGGAAAATAAGCATCAATTCGTAAGCTATAGTAATTATGCAAATTCTACATGCACAAACTATACACAGCTTTGATGTCTGTTTCTGCACACATGATTCCTTTGAAAGGAAATTGTATTTATCCACTAATGTTTATCCACTAAATCTGATTTTGCATCTTTGTTGCCAAATGCTATAATGAATGCCAATTTGGAATGACAGTGAAAAATGGACTGTTGTCCAAAGAAGTTGTCCAAATATGGTCAGGGATGACAGATTTCCACAACATATGCTTTATTTTAGCTTGATTCCAACAATATGTAGACATTTTTTACATAACAAAGCAGCTCCTTGTCATCCAAGTTTTGTATTTGACAGAATCAGAAAGATAGGCTTTTGACTAGTTACACAGCTATTGCCAAAAAGAGTGGCAGTGATAGTATTCCTCATATACACATACAAAGAACATTTCAGCTCAGTTTATCTTAAACAGTAGTCAAAGAAACGCTTGAGGTGTTACATAGTTGGAGCTCTAACAAACTGATGTTCGGTCTATTAATATACAATCAAATGTGTATCAAATATTTGTTTTGTTTATCGTAAAACTATGCTTAATATTTGGAACCCTACGGATTTATGAAGGAAAATAACACGAAATGGGAGGGATTTTTATAAGAATTTGTCCCAAAAAAAAAATGCTGTGATAACTGACTATGAATATAAGCAAATAGGTTGTTTTCCGTTAAACTAATTGCTGGCTAATCTTTATTCATGTGTGTGTGTGTGTGTGTGTGTGTGTAATAGTATATAGTATAATAGTATGAAAGGTTTCAGTAGGTATCAGTATTAGACATGAAATAGTGGTATCATGCCACCCCATACTTGTGTATGTGCCTTTGTGTGTGTGTGTGTGTGTGTGTGTGTGTGTGTGTGTGTATTACATGGCAGACGAGCAGATATAAATCTCCAATAGGACACATTTAAACTGACAGTCTGTTCGCTTGGTTCACAGCTAAAATCGCCCCAGTAGTTCTTCACCTTTTGCCGCAGAAGCCACAAATCAATGGACGAGAGAGTGAGCTGCAATGACTTGTAAACAACTTTATGCTGTGGCTGAAGCAGGGCATTTTTCCTTGCGTAAGTACCTTTCATTACCGCGTGTTTCCGCCGAAGGACTATTGAATTACAAAAAAAAAGCCATTTGTCTTCACCCGAGGAAAAATATTTTCATTTTCCCATTCACAGAGAGATATTAATCACACAGACCAGAAATACAGATTCAAAGCAGGGGAGGAAAAGTTTGGGGAGTTGCTAGCAACTTGACTTTTACATAGCATGAACAAAACAAACAACAGAACACAAGTTAGCATTAGCACTGATCAATGTTGCAATTACAAATAAGGAACGCCGCCTCAGGTCGGCCTGCTTTGGGAAGAATGACTTGGCATTACAATACATGGTAAACACACCAACCTGCACAAATTCGCACACTCTGTTAAGGCTACGGTGGCCGAGAGACTGTGTTAGAGCCAAATAAACTCCATTTTAAGCCCAGTGTCACTGTCTCAACGCTAAATTCTGCTCTAAGTTCCACTGTACAATGGCAAAAGTTCCACATTCCACTGATTCCCTTGAAACCGCCATACTGTTGGCTAATCTTTGGATGTTTGAGTTTACAGACACTTCAACTTTTTTTCACATACTCCAACACCATAAATAAACAAAGAGCTAACAGTGAATTATTTATATTCTGCTTCAAATTTACGAAAGCCTATCAAAATAGCACGGAAATGAGGGAATATGGTTAAAAATCTATAGCTACCATACTTGATCACTACAACACATAATTCTTTGTTAAGATACAAACTGGTTAAAGATGCTTCTATGCAAAACCTCTTGCTTTGATATACTGTTCTAATGTTTTCAGGTACACGAGAAATGATTTTGGATGCAGTCCAAAGCTAAATTTCCTACTCTACTTTACACTCCACAGCAGCTCTAGACTAATGCCAGTACACAGAGTGAGAAGACGTATGAGGTTCCATAGCAGTAAATGTGCAATAAAGAATGCCTATTTACATAAAGAACATCTTTTATGGTCATAAGCTCAGCATCATCGTTCAGAAAGCTGCTTGCAGGTTTGCTCTAAAAGCTGCTTGCTCCAGTTAAACTGCTCAGCTGCTTCTAGACACTTGTTATATTCGAGCACACTTGCAAAGGCACAAACACAGTAAACTGTTAACAGTGATAGGCAACATAGGCTACATGAATGGTATGGGTGATATGTGTTCAGCACTCTAGGTAAAGATGAATGCCCACTGTATTGCAGTATTACTGTGTGTATCATTTGGTAAACATTTATTTTAAGATGAGGTTACCAGGTTTTGTGTTGTTTGGTGTTGTGTAGCTTCAACAAGCCAGATTTAGGGCTCGTGTTTAGTTTTAGAAAGTACCACCGAGAAAAATATGAGCAAAATAAAAAACGAACAAAAACAAAGCCAGCCACAGCAATCGAAGTGTCACTTTTGACGCTTTTGGGGGAAAAAAAGGGTTCTTTGGTGCAGTGGCATATAACAACCATTTTTGGGTCTTTAAAACACCCTTCAATGTAAGAATAGTTTCGTAAATGTGATTTTAGGCTGAAGAACACTTCTTCAAGTTTGAAGAACATCTAAATAAAACTTTTTATGTGCGATCCAAGAACAACTCGGGAACCTTGCTGTCGCTTCCAAGGGCACTGCCTTTATCAGTCCGACTCTCCATGCCTAACTCTGAGTTAATTTTGAACTCCTACAATGCTCTCTTAGAATGAAGGGCGTAAAGATTTGGTTAGAACAGGGTGAACCGGTTGACCCAGACAGTATGTCAGTCATCCTTCACTGGCGAATAGAGATCCTTTCTAACATAAGATAAGAAACAGCACTTGTACAGAACATCATTCCCAACATAATACCAAAATATCATTAAGTGCTCCATAGAAAAAGAGAGAAGGAGAAGAAAAACAGATTTTGTGTGAGAAACAGAGAGAGAAAGAGAAGGTAGGGGGGGGAGGATACATAAGTTTGAAATTATGAATTCTGGTCCAGATCCACTGGGTTCCATCTGATTGTGTGTGTGTGTGTGTGTGTGTGTGTGTGTGTGTATGAAAGAGAGAGAGAGAGAAAGCAGGGGAGAGGATTGCTGTGAGCCGTGAGCTACAATTAAAATAATTCCATGATGCCTCTGACTGCATCACATATTAAGACTGACTGTAATTTGCATTCAGTTGATTCAAAAACTGCTGAAATATTAAATGTAGAATTAGGCTTTTCAGTGGTTTTGGTAATAACCCCCCCCAAAAAAAAAAAATAAATAAATAAAATTATAGGGTAGCGTAAACGTTGTGACCAATCAGGATGCAATATGCAAACAAGTTCACTTTCCAGCAGCTAAACTTTCTGTCGTGTATTATGAGCATCCTGACTGGTCACAGCTACGGATTTTGAGATAATCCAACAAATGTAAATAGTTTTGGTAAAAAATGCAGGCTACTTCTTTAACTACATCGTATCAGGAGGTCATTAAGTCACAGTATGTAGAAATGTAATTGAAATACAGTGTCCAAACGGTCCAAATCATGCAGCCTTAAAGGTGCCAAAATTTCTTGGGAGCAATGCCATAGACCAGGATTAGGAAGGCTGGGTGTCCAGCAGAGCCTAGTAATTTCCCTAATTTCAGCCAATTAATAGAGGAGTTGAGGTGGGTGTCAAACTGTGCTGGGCAGAATCAGCACTGCATTTAGAAACTCTTGATGGAGGATGATTCGAAGACTAACCTGGTCCATTTCACCACCTTGATATAATAGGACCTGGGATTAGTCAGGCTGCTCATGCTACGCCTTACATAGACAATCTGCAATACAAAATTATTGGGGCGCCTTACCATTACACCAATGGGGACTTTATTAGGGTCAGAATCTGGTTGGATGAGAAGGTCTGACTTGCAATCTCCATTCCAGTTCATCCCAAAGGTGTTGTATGGGGTTGAGGTCAGGACTCTGTGCGGACATGTTCTTCCACACTGAACTCATCCAACCATGTCTTTATGGACCTCAGTTTGTGCACTGAGACACAGTCATGCTGGACTAGAAAAGCTGTGTATTGGAGTATTGGAAGCATGGTGTTGTCCAAAACGTCTTGATATTCTGAAGCCTTAAAATTGCTCACTGGAAATAAGTGACCTACCACAAACCCTGAAAACAGGTATGTCCCAATACCTTTGTCCATATGATGTACTTTTTGTCCCTCGAAGAACCAATTCTTAAATAGAAGGGTTGAACTTTTCTACTTTTTTTCTTCTTTATGGAACCAGCTACTGAACATTTCTTCAGTCGACCAAAAGAGACCAAAAAAGACATTTACATTCTATTCTAAAGAACCCTTTATAGCTCCCTTATTTTTCAGAGATTTTTGGATTCAGTGAACTGAGATCAAAATGAGATGTGCCTCACAGCATCAGGAATAAAGTTTGAATAAAGCACTGCAGTACTGCAGTGTAGTCAAAGCTCATCAATAAAAAATGCAGGCCAAATCAAATCCATATCTTCCACATCTCATCTTAAAGAGGACTCCCTACATGCATTAACCTCACTACAAACAAGGGCTGGGATTGCCTTTCATATATTCAGAGAAGGCTTTGAGGCTTTTCAGAGACTGCCTCCGTCCCAGGTGTCTCCTCAGCCTCTGCAATGAGGAGGAAAGCAATTAAACAAGCACACATACGCAAATTAGACACCTAGCTCTTTTAGTGCACTGTGTACATTTAAATTGCGTGGACTTAGATGGTGCCGCTGGGGTGGGTTGAAAAGAACATCCCTCCACAGTTTATTATCCTTCTTGTGTTTCATTTTTCCCTACAGCAACACTGCTCAAGTCGAGCAAGCTCCCTTCAAAAAATGAGTCGCTGCCTCTGATGCGGAACGACAGTGTAGAGCAGTGGATTATAATGGATTGGGCAAGGGCTTAAGCTAGGTTCCCTCTCCATCTTTTGTTTAAGCAGCTAAATTGATTTCACTGCGTGCTAAACTTCAAGAACAATGAGCTGCGAGATACACATCAAAGACATGGACCTGGGAATAAGATGCATATCTCCCTGTTGGACATCACAGACCCAAAAAGCTTGTCATAATTTGATTAACAGAGTCTGGCAACTCAGAGCATTAGCCCCATCTAGTTTAACAAAACAAAGATCTGAAACTCAACCAAGGGTCCATATGTGGGACCACACTTTCCTCATTGTCATACTTACATAATTAACACGTTTCAGAGGTTCAATTCTGATACATAGTTTCATAATTGCTATTGCAAAGAACCCTTTCTGGCACTTTTTCATTTGTAGGTCTGGAATTGAAAATCAGCTACCAATAGAAAAAAAGGTACACATGAGTATCACACACACTTCACCATGCCATGTCATGTTCGTCACACATGGTCTTTGCTGCTTAATTGGAAAAAACCAAATTGGGCCTCCAATCCTAAATAATTTCGCAAGCAAACTTTGCATGGTTAGTTACATATTCATGGGGTATGTTAATGATGAGGGACACCAAAACTATGGATGCTAACATTGAATGTACCATTTTGTAGCCATTATGCAGCTGACCTTAGACAAGAGTGCTCTCATTTTCATAGATTGTGCCATGCAATGAACAATATATTACAACAGAAATAACAGAAATAACACACACGGTTTCCCTATGCAGCACAGTGCGTGAGGATAGACTGCCCAAAGTCTTTTGTGAGGTTTGATGTGATGACCAGTCTGAATACACCTCGGACGTTCCGCCTCTGCATTCTTGTCTTATGAATGGGAACACTATAGGCACACATGTTCATGCTGTTTGTCTCTTTTTGGCAGTGACTACTAGGTCTAAAATTGACAGTCAGAAACTGACAGCATTTGAGACTACCTACTACAAAGAAAGTCTAACAACAGGAGACAATCACCAGCTAACGCATGCTGTAATTACTGAAAATACGAGAACACAACCCGAGACAGAAAAAACATCCAGCACAACATACAGCCTGTAATGAACCCCTAGCACAGTTAGCATGGGCCCATTGTGCTAACAGTAGTGTAGCTAAATTTCGACATCGATGCTGCAGTGACCCCAGTGATGTCCTCGTCGCCGTCCCTCCTTCTGCGACGCTGGCATGGCTGCCTGCAGCAGGCAAAGGTGGTCAGCAGAGCCTTTCTGAAGCGCTTGTTCATGAAGCAGTAGATGATGGGGTTGACACAGGCAGAGGTGTAGGACAGCAGCTGGATGAACGAGATAGGAGCTTTAGACAGGGCTCGCTCGGCAGAGCCCTGGTCAAAGGCTTTCCAGGTGTTCGCTGCAAATATAGGCATCCAGCAGATGAAGAACATGACCACGATGATGATCAGCATGCGGATTACGCGCTTCTTGGCAAGCAGCTTGGCTTCCGAGGTGTTGCTACGCGGTCGATCCGTCTTGGTGGTGGCTGAGGTGCTGAGGGTGGACAGCTCCATGGCTGGAGCCTTCTTGGGCACCTGGATGTAGCAGCCATCACCATCATCGTGGCCATGGGATACAGTGCCATTCATTCCATTCACCAGCACTATGAACAGAAATTAATAGTGAGAAATGGGGTTAAGATTCTATTAAACTAATAGGCTTTAAATGAAGAGTAATGGATGTGGCTTCTTAACACAGCACACATTTCTTTCTCTGTATTTAACCCATTCACCAAGTGAAGCAGTGGGCAGCCAGTGATGAGAGTACAGTGTGTGGGGACGGCACCTTACTCAAGGGAAACTCAGTGGTAGTCCTGGGATTCGTACCCACAAATTTCTGATCCCTAGGGAACTCCCTAAATTCCAGGCTACCTGCAACACCATAGACAGATTAATGGAAGATTAATGGAATGTGCTGTGCGCTGAGCAGTGGTGTGTTCACACATGACTATACACTTTATTTTTACTTTACTTTAACTTTACTTTAATGTAAAATAATATTCATGGTGCAGTGTACATTGCATTGCAGTAACATTGCAGCTATTCAAGCAGGAAAGTGAGGCTTGATTCCGAGCCGGGGTGACACATCACACTATGCCAATAACGGTCCTAGGTCAAGACTCCTAACACTGGGTTAGGATAAAGCTTTGGATAAAGTGTTTGCCAAATCATGTATGTTATCATTTTCAATGTTATAGACAATATTGTGGCTGCAACGAAAATTTTGATTATTGTCTTTAAAACGATTTTGGTTCGCCAAGAACCCCTGCACGTCTTCTTTTCCTGGCTTGGGGCTTGAACACAGAATACGACATAGTCGTGCTGTCGTGTACACAGTACATAATCCTTGTTGCTTCGTAATGGTTGAACTGATCTACAGTGTTAGGCAGAATCCATTGAAAAAGTAGTGATGTCTGAATGTATTTGGAACTGTATTCTATTACACCACATTATTAAATGTCTTTATTCACACGATTCAAAGGCTGAAAGAAATTATTTATGTTCTGGAATTCCCCACATTTTCTAAAATTCATAGCATTCATTTTGATTCTTAAAATGTTACATGGACTGAACATAGATACTTTACAATAATTGTATTCCATTATACCCCATTGTTGATAATATAGGCTATAATAAAAACTGCAGCTCATTCTGTTTGTACATTGCTCTATTTTAAATAGCAAATTTAATATAAAAACATTTTATTTTAATTTCATTTCATTGTCGGCCATTTCAACTATAAGGCATACAGTGTTTTCTACTGGGCATAAACAACAACAACAACAACAACAACAGTTGTCAACTGGGCAAAAAATGTAAACAACATTTGAAATAAGCACTTCTTTTACATAAATATAACTCAATAGGGTTGAGTTTTCTCTATTATAGAACTCTATAATAGAGAAAACCACAACTAAAACAAACATGCAGGATATCAGCATGTCTTTACAGGCAAATATACTGCAAAACAAATTACATTGCCTTAAAAAATCACTTGGGTGCTATGCTTTTGTGGTCTACAACCATTCTGAGTGCAAGTAAATACTGTGTAAAAGATTGCTTAAGGGGGATGGAGCATGCAGCTGTACCACTCTAACTGCTGCTTCACCCGCAGTGACCCACCAAACCTTACCCACAGTGCATTACAGCAGAGTTATCCTTAACAGCTCGGGTGGCACTCAGCACCAGATCAATTCTTTTTAGCCCCTCTGTGTGGGAAAGCTAGACCAAGTCTATGGAACTGAATAGCCTTAAGGAGATGCCTTAGAGATGAAAGCTCAGCCAGCCTTCCAGCGGCTTACACATGCTGTTCAACTGTTCAACAGTGCACAGCAAGCAAGGCTGAAATGGCTCCATGATGAAATTCTATGGACTAAGAGCTTGGCACATAAAAGACCTTTATACAAAAACAAGCCACCTTGGCACACAGATTTGTAGCACACAGTCTAAAATGGCACTTTGGGCACCTGTGGCTTCACCAACAGGTTAATGAGTACTTAGTAGGTATTAAAATGTGTTGGAATGCCTATTATAATGAGCTATTAGCTAGCATGTTAAGCCAAATGTTACAAAGTTGAACTTAACCCAATATTCTGCTGTTAAAAAGCACGACTACACCTCAGTCTACTACCTTTATCAACAAGAAGCTAGTACAATGTACCTAAGAGCATTTTTATATTTAGTATTGTTACGTAGCCATTGATTATCAGCTTTAGCAACATTCAACCTATTTGAACTATTTCATTCTCACGCTATTTTTAATGATTTTTTCCTTCCTTTATCTTTTTTGTTCAAATCTGTCTTCTGAGGATCACTCAGCATACATTACATTACATTCATTTGGTGGATGACTCTATCCAAAGCAAGCTACAATTTGAGGAAACATCCAAGTTTTGGGACAGTGTGAGAACCAGAGGAGAGTTCTGAGGGCTTAATATTTAAGCCCTCAGAATAATATTTAAGAATTAAAAGTATATATATATATACACACACACACAGCCCTGGAAATAAATAAGAGACTGCTGCAATTTACTTTTAAATTTATTTTTAAATTTATTTAATGAGGAAAAGTATAAAAACACTGCTGAAATCAACACTCTGCTCTCACACTGGTGGAGCAGGTGGATGGCAAGACACTACTAGAAGTTCATCTAAGGTCATTTCCTTTAAAATTATGCTTCAAAGATCAATATTTTTATTTGGAAATTAGGAGAAATATTGACAGCAGTTTTTAGAAACTAAGGCAAAGCTGTTCAGTTCAATACGTGTACCTATAAAAGATAAAACCTGAGAAACTAAACATTTTGTAGCGGTCTCTTCTTTTTTCCAGAGCTGTATATAACGGGCTGAAGACAGCGGCCATTTAAATGCTGCTCACAGCACATGTGGGTGAGTTGCAGCATTCCATTATGGTTATTTTAATCCTGTTTTTTTCCCTTCCCTCTCTCTCCACCTCTTTATCCTATTCTTTAGCACACAACGACGCAACAGCCCCGGCTCAAAGGACCTCAGACCCTCAGGGACTTCATAATAAACCAACAGCCTCTCTCTCTCTCTCTTTGCCAGACGTTCCCAAACCACCTTATTTGTTTGTGCTATTTCATATGCATTTGTGTACACAGGTGCCCAGTCATATGTAATCACCCGCATTCAAATGTTTTGTTGATTTTATAAGCGAAAACAAGAAAACACATCCTCCTCAAGTAACACATTTCTGCCCACTTTAATTCACAGTGTTTTATTTGCTGAAAAGAAGTTGTGTAATTTCTCCAGTGTGTTAAATATGCAAATAGACTGAAGCAAATAAACACAATGAACGGTTTTTGTTTTTGCATATTTTGTAGAGAACTAGTGTTTAGGGCCGTCGCCCTGTGATCAGAAGGTTGTGGGTTCAATTCCCAAGAATGCTAGTGCCACCACTGAGGTTCCCTTGAGCAAGGTACCGCCCCCACACACTGCTCCCTGGGCGCTGTTTCTGGCTGCCCCCTGCTTTAACTTGGTGAATGGGTTAAATACAGAGAAAACGTTCACACTGTTTATTCTATGTGCTGTGGTGTGTTCACGTATGACAAAATGGCCACTTTCACTTTCATTTGATAAGGGATGTACACTGTACATCTGTCAACTATGTACACATACATTCTTTTTTATAGGTGTGTGTGTGTGTGTGTGTGTGTGTGTGTGTGTGTGTGTGTGTGTGTACAAATAAAGCTATGAACACTCTGTTGGCAATGTATAACATGTCCTTCACAGGAACACACAGCAGTAGTGTGGTCTAACCCATCCAGCAGGCTAGATCAATGAGCTAGTCCGAAATATATTTGAAAGTGTCAGCCGTTACTGTGAAGTGTCTTTTTTTTTTTATCTTCAAACCCTAAAATTGAGTGGAGCCATTTGAGTTAATGGCAAGACATTTATCTGTTGGAAATACAGTACAAAGCACAATAAATCAATAAAGGCAACTACTTGAGGCTTTTGGGCTTATAGGTATTGATGTAGGAGAAGTCTTTAAAAGAAACATTTGATATATTTCTTACCACTACTGTCTTTCTTCTGCTCCAGCTCAAACTGAATCCCTCGGTAGAGCTCCCTGGAGATGAGGCTGTAAGCAGTGGTCATAACTCCACCCGGGATGAAGAACAGAATTAACAGCAGTAGGACATACCTGAGCGGGAGGAGAGAGAGAGAAGAATCCATAAACAAAAGTGTCAGTCGTTCCAAGGATTATTTGAGCTCTTGAGCAGCTGAGTCAGACTTAGCGATGGGACTTAATACATTGATTCACTGATTGAAGAGCTTTTAAAGGTTTTCTAACATTAGTGTAACCCTTAACCTCCCTCAAGCACCGCATTTGCACCGATGAGCAAGTGAACAGGCCCCGAGAGAGCACTGTAAAATCTGTCAATGCAGCACCACAGTTCATTGTAATCAGTGGCCATCCTGCGAGACTGAAAGAGAACAACATAAAAGAACAGCCCAGAACATCTGCTGGACCATAACCGTGTACATAAAACAAAAAATACAAAGTGAGTTGATGTTATTATTTCAGTGCAATATTATTCAAATGATGGCGTGGGAGTGTTGCCTGAAAGCATCTTCCGCTGGTCCATTGGCGCTGATCTTTTTCATCTCTCAGACGCCTTTGTGATAGTGGCACCCTTCACCACTGCATTTATTCGGTATCAAAGACGCTTGTCATCCCATTGCCACGCTTTAAATTCAGAACCGGAGGAAAGCCATCAAAGCGAAACCTCTGTCTCAAAAAGGCCGCAGGAAGTGGCTACGTGAGGGGGCTAAAGGATCATCCTGGGTGGGCCGGAAGTCTCTCTTGTATTGTTCTTGTCGTCGGCTTAAAACCTTTGGGTTTCTCAATTCACTGCAGCGTATTTAATACCCTACGAACTAGGAGATGTACAACCTCAACGGTTATGCGACAACCACTCATCAGAAGTGCCAAACACATTCAAAAACAAATGAAAACCCGGCCCCCGGGAGCCATCCCTGTTCTTCTGGACTGATTGGTGCATGTTTAGGGGGGCCCCCTCACTCGACCTCCTGCAGTGTGTGTATCGTCCCAACCACTCATCACTACCCTTCTCCTGGCCCTCACCCACCTGGACAAAAAGATCTATGCTGTTTAGCTCAGCATTCAACACCGTCATTCCTGAGCATCTGATTGGGAAGCTGAGACTGCTGGGCCTGAACACTTCACAAACAAACACAACCCTGAACTAAACTTCCTCCTTCTCCTAACACAATACATATACACACTGAACTGCTCTTCCTTCAACAAAACAACTGCCATTGCAAATACCCTTTATTTAATATACAATACACAATTATTTATTGCTGTGTACTTCTATATTTGCATTTTTTGTACACTCAACAATTTTGCTGCTGGAATGGAGTATCTAATAATACTGTTTTCATTAAAAACCTTACTGTAGCTACACTAAACGTTGTGCTGTCCTGTTGTATTGTTGCTCTTGCGTATTTCTTGCACTCTTTTTGCATTTTTCACCTGTCTGCACTTATGTAGTCCTATGGTGTTCTGTGTTGCACCATGGTCACGGAGGGACATTGTTTTGTTTCACTGTGACTGAAATGACAATAAACCTTCTCGACTTGACTTAATGCCAACTTAATCACTGATTATGCCATTCTTAAAGCCACGGGAGGAATACTCTTAAGAGAGGCAACAATTTGTACTCCCAAAACTTGGCTATGCTGACAACAGACAGCTCATACAAATATCTAGAAACAGGAGGTTACAACTCTAGAGCAACAGTAACAAAGAGCAACAATTTCCAAACATGATCCTGCTCCTTGCTGTCTGGCTCACTCACTCACAGTCTTTGTCAATCATTCCAGGTTGCATGTCAGAAGATAAGGGGTCAACCTGGACTGGATGAAGGCTCATCCACTGCTGCAATACAGAATTCTCAGGCAGAGATAAACATTCTCTCGCTTTGGGCGCTGGTGGCTGGGACAGCTAAGTAGGTTTTTAATACCTAGCCATATCTGTCCTCATTGCGGGCCTACCTCTGCAGCGGATTTTCCATGGTGGAAATGTGCCGCGTTAATAAATAATAATGGCCCAAAACGTTGCTTGGGCTTGGCTTCTTGCCCGGATACTGGCTCACATTTGTTATGAAAGATGTCGGTTAGGAATTGTCGCTGCAAGCAGGACTCCCTTATCATGCCGTAGGCTGTTTTGGTGGCTCTGGGTAGCCCCTTTTTAATCGCCGAGATGAAATGGAGATATTTGAACTGTATTAGAGATACAGTGTACAGACCACAATAGGGATGGAGCTGTGATGGAATTGTTCTAACCACAATCAAACCAGGCTTTGGAAGGCTTATACAGCTGCCAGGTCACACACAGATGCTGATCATGACAAAAATTACTGGGCAGATGAAAGACAACGCCACATTGAACTCACCACACATTATTTTAGAGATAGACTGCAGCACTGAAATCATTGTGCAATCCCTGTGATGCTCTCATGACAAGCGATGTCTGGACGTTTGGTTTGGTGACTGTTTCTTGTGAAGATTACACCATAATCCTGTGATTCAACAGCCACTGGAGCATGGACTGAATTTCACTGGACCGAATAGTCAGTCTGAAGTTTGCTGGCTGCTATGCCAAGATGCCATTTCCTCAGGATGCAAGTGGCCACTGCTGAGTGAGAATGTGTCTGACTCTGACGGTGAAGAAGCCTTTCATTTCCTTAACACTCTTAAAACGAAATATGCTAAATGCATTTTGGATTCTCTAAAGAACAATAGAAAAGTTACTCAAGGAATCAAAAGTGGTTCGTCCAAGGACATCGTTACCTTTGTTTAGGTGATTATTGGTAAAATATGACAATTTTTAAGTACACACCCTTTATACAATAACTGCCCATTTTAACGTGTTACTGTTTATTCAATTAAAAATACATGTGGCATGTGCAAAAGGTATAACACATCTAATATTTTATCTTTCATTTTTTCCCTAAAGTTTTAAATAGAAATTGTACAAGTGTGTTCACTGTACAGTGCGGTCTTATTTTAACCTAGAATATCAACCAATTTATGAGCTGTATGTACACCAATCTGCCACATTCAAGTCCCTGTCAGATCAAGTGAATAAAAATGAATATCTTGTAACAGCCGCACCTGTCAAGGTGTGGCATATAACAGGCAGCAAATGAGTAGTCAGTCAGGAAAAATGGGCAAGTATCTGAGTGACGAGACCCAACTATAATGGCTAGATGACTGGATCAGAGGACCTACAAAACAGCAGGTATTAAGGAGTGTTCCCAATATGCAGTGGATGGTACTTTCCAAAAGTGGCCCAAAGAAAGACAAGCGGTGAACCAAATCTCAGGGTTATATGTGCCCAAGGCTCATTGATGTGCAGGGTAAGCAAAGGCTAGCCCATCTGGTCTGAGCCCACAGAAGAGTTACAGCAGCAGATACAGAAGACGTCCATGCTATGTGCTGGACTGTGTAAATGCAGACCGATCAGTGTTCCCATGCTAAACCCTGTCCACCACCTAAAGAGCCGACAATGTATACACAATCATCGGAACTGGAATATGGAGCAATGAAACAAGAAGGAGACTTGGTCTCAAGCATTGTGTTTTCTTTTCATGTTTGTCACCTGGGGAAAAGAAGGTAGCAGGGTGCACGATGGGAGGAGGACAAGCCAACCAGTAGAACATTAGCAATGTTCTAACATTAGCAATGTTCTACTGGGAAACGTAGGGTACTGTCATTCATGTGGGAAGATACTTTTCACAAACCACCTGCCTGAACATTGGTGTAGACCAAGTACAGCCCTTCATGACAATGATATTCCCTAATGGTAGTCGCCTCTTTCTGCAGGACAATATACCCTGCCATACTGCAACGACTGTTCAGGAATGGTTTGAGGAACAAAGAGTTCAAGGGATTGATTTGGTCTTCATGTTCCCAGATCTGAATCGAATCTAGCATTTATGGCATGTGCGGGACCAATTAGTCCAATTATTGGAGCCCCCACTTCACAGCTTATGAGAATTTTTCAAATCTGCTGCTTGTGGAGGTCATGCCCTGACAAGTCAGAGCTGGACAAGGAGGAGCTACCCAGGATTAGGCAGGTGGTTTAAATGCTATGGCTGATTGGTGAATTAATGAAAATCTGTCAAAGATTGCGCGGACATGGATCACACTCAAAATAAGAAAGAAAGACTCAAAAAACAAACAACCAAAACAACCCAAGACCAACAGAAGTGCATCTTTACATGACTGAGAGGCCTTTGTTTGAAGACACTTTCAAAAAGCCTTTCTTGAACAATATAATTTTATCATAAGTAGAAGCCTGATCAAATTAGCACCTTGAAATTGTCTTTTGAATGCTTTTTAATGGTTCCTTGCCAAAAGTTGAAGACATTTTAGGTAGAAGGTCAGGGATATCCTTTTTGCACACATCAAGGGCTCCATGTTAACAGCTTCCTGGCCATCATCATTACAGGCCTCAGTAAGACTACCGTGAGAGATCTTTCTCCTCAGAATGCTCGCTAATTACTGGAGCTTGTGACACTAAGAGGTCTCTCTGACCCCCTGCGATCCACTTAACACAAAATGAGTCCGAAAGAGTGACAGGAGATAATAAAGGCTCAGAGGGAGGGGAAAAATCAAGAAGTAGAACCTCGACAGCCGCCAGAGCTCTGTCTCCCACAGATTTCAGCTTTCTGCCTTCTGCCTTGAGCAAATGCTGAAAAATGCTCAAGATTGGTTTAATTGCTCTGCTTCACCCTGCCTTGTTTGGGATAGTTCTTTGACAGACTTAACTGGTGAGGCATTCAGAGCCTGAATGGATGGAGGCTTTTACACGAATGATCCTTGCATGGCTAGACAAGATTTGATTCAGAATTTTGTAAGGGTCTGGGAGAGATCTTCATTTTTTTGGAAGCACTGCTGGAAGCATTGCCTCTGGCTTTCATGAGAAATTCAGCAGTATTGTAGACTATACAGAAATGTCAGCATAAACAAATGATATTAACCCAAAAAACACAAAAAAATCTTTAAAATTATACTGTAAAAATCCATAGCAATCACTGTAAAATCATCAAAGATGAACTGATACTTTCTTTAAAGGGTTCTTATGGTTCTTGGCATGAGTAAACAGTTTCTAGAAAAACAAACTTTCAATTGTTATACAGTAGAGCCTTTGTATTATACTGAGGTTCTTAAATCTTTAAAAAAGTTCTTCAGCTCATTTACAAAAAGAAAAGATTCCTTGAAGAGCCCATATCCTAAATGCTATCTTTTCTTGAGGTCCACTTATTACACCTTCACATGTTCTGTACTGTTCCTCAGTTCTGAGGCACTCATCATACAGTTGTAATTCAGCATAGCTGAACTGTAAGGTGGATATTTATATAAATGCTATGGTTTTTGGACCTTATAAAAACAATGAGTTTAGAACAGGCTGTTTTTATTATTGCTTAGTTTCCATTTATGGCCTGCATAGACCGGGGAATAAACGGAATGCGTTTGGTAAAAGAACCAAATATTGAAAGGTTCTTTAGAGAAGCAATAGTGTTAAAATATCAGCTGTTATTCTTGTAGATGTCAAGTTTTAGTGCAAACACTAATAAGCCAGCCATCAACCTATAGCTGAGCTCCATGAAGCTAAAGTTCAATATTGGAACTCACCAGGTCTGCTCCACCTGGCTCATGGGCCAGTCTAGGCGGCACATGTGGGCGGTGGTATTGTTGGGTTTTCTGAAGGACACCAGCGCGCTGAAGACCGGGTATGGTATCATGATGGCCACTGACAAAACCCAGGTACCCGCGATGACTTTGTAGGCATGCGAGCGAGTCTGCCATGCCCGCGACGTCAGTGGGTTGCAGATGGCGCTGTACCTCTCGATTGCTATGGCAACCAGACTGAAAGTAGAAATGCTCACCGAGATACCTGCGGAGAAATGTGGGAGGTGAGATAGAAGTATGAGACGTGTGACTGGTTAGCAACTACATCAGTAATTCTGAACCTATTCCTCAAGGATCCTTAGAGGCTCCATACTTTCTATCCCAATGTGTTTAAGCAATAATGTGGACCATCTGGAGTTCTGGCGGACTGGTTGGTGAAGCACTAGCCTACATGATATGAAAATAGTATGAGAGTCTAGTGTACGACTGATTCATAAAAGCTATTAGTATCATAGGTATAAAGTCTGGAGACACCTAGGGGTATACAGGTTGAACGTTGAAATAACATGTATATGTACACACACACATATATTGAGACCCTCCGCCCCCTTATACGTCACTTAGCCATAAACAGGGATGCCAACCGATCTGTGAAATATGGAATTATTCTGTTTTTGTAAGATAAAAGACGGAAATACTCAATTGTTTTGCACCGAACTAATACGGAATGTTACATATTTTTGCAGCACACAGCACCCCTGGTTCCAAACCCCCCCCAACAGAGCACCCACCCCCCCATTAAAAATGATTCCACCATCACCTCTGCATGCATAGCCAGGTATTTCAGACCCTGAACACTGTTTCTTCTTTGACCCACAATACTGGCCAATATTTTCTGCAATTATAGAGAAGTGTACGTCACAGATTTCACACCTACACTGTTTAATAATAGCCCTCTTGGTGGCTGTAACACTGCACCATACTGAAGCAGGTAAACAATTCCAAAAGGATTAAGAAAAAATAAAGTGCAATCTGACCTTTGCAGCAGTCCAGACAGCCCAACTAAGCCTTTCCAAATAAAGAGTGAGAGAAGTCCATAAATATTAAAAACACACGCTAGATGTCATAAATAGAATTCAATTTTGTCACGCTAACATTCGTTCTTCTTCGACTGACACTTTTGTTTTCAGTATCTTATTTATCTTATCAGTATCTTATTTATATGTATCTTGATTATATATATATATCGATTCATTCATTTTTATGACAAAGCTATAGTATAGTAAAAGTCTGCATCACACAACTGTTACGTTCTGGACCCGCGTAGCCAGGGTCCAGGGTCCAGGTCTCTATTTCTGGGTTTTCCTTTTTCGTTTTGTGTTTTGTAAATGCCAGCGTTGTTGCTGAGGACTTTATGTTTAGTTTATGCCTTGTGTTCTGTTTATATCCATGCCCAGATGTTCTGCTTATGTTCCTGGTCCGTTTTGCCCTTATGTTCTGTTATCATGTCTAGGAGTTCTGGTTCTTGTGTTATCCCCATGTCCTTGGTTCTCGTGTGC
>JBBPDB010000083.1:22615457-22629120 GCA_037974465.1 Brachypetersius altus
TTGTTGCACGCCGGTCTGTTGTTGTGGGGACATTTCCACGCCCCGAAACGTGACGCTGAACGAAACGAACTGTGATTATGGGCGGGCCTTGGCTAAAGAAAGCTGCTATGAATTCCAGACCTTCAGCCGTCAGTCTGAAGGTCTGACTACGCGAGACTACCAATTTAGTACCCTGATTATTAAGAGCATATGGCTTTACTGATGATGGGTTTGTTGAGAGCAGCAATAGAATAAAGAGCAGAGGAGAATCTTAACTCAGATCCAGCCAAATTCACCACACCATGCTTTACCCTATTAGTAAAATCTTTGTACAGGGGTCTAATGTTAAGGCTGTGCTTTATATGGTTAACTTAATATCTTACTAAGTAACAAAAAGTGTACCCCTGTCTATCTACTAGACGAATGCGCTGTGCGATTGGACTTGAAAGTAGTGTGTTTGTGTGTTTTCAGGTCAGAGGGCTCTGGACCTCTGGCACCTATAAGGTTCAGGGGGATTACCAGGATTACTCCGGAGCTGCCAAGTCAGTTAGAGTTTCAGCAGAACTGCCTCAACACTGCCGCTAAGCCCTTTATCTCATCTCCCACACTGTGTGTGTATCTGTTTGACGATGTGTGTGAGGAGAGAGTCTCCAGTTCTCTCAAATATGCCTCCAGTTCTCCCATACATAAACACAGCAGCTCGATCAGGACCGAGGACACTTTCTTTGTAGTCAGTTACTCATCCAGCATGGAGAAAAGAAGTTTGATATTATTACAGTGTGTGTTTTGTGTTTCCTCAAATATTTTAACCTGACCCATAGGAAATGTTAATATAATTTATTATGTATTTATTTTTAATAGGTTTAAAATGACAAAGACTGAACAGACCCTTTTGCTATTGGATCAATAGCTGACTGGATGAGAAAGGACAACTTGGCCAGTGACTGACTTACTGGAATGTGAATGCAAAGTAAATGTGTGGTAACAAACTGTGACCGAGTGCATAAAAATGACTTAGAGTGTCGCAGGAAAAACTCTGCAGAAGTTCACTCACTGAACACACACGTTGCACTGTGGAGGTAGCTCAGTGGGTAGGATACTTGCCTCCAGACCAAAAGGTCATGGGTTCGAATCCTACCTTCAGCAGACCACCACTGGGTCCCTGAGCAAGACCCTTAACCCCAAATTGCCCCAGGGATCCTGTCCCCTGTAGGTAGGGAATGAAAGTCGCTTTGGATAAAAGCGTCTGATAAAATGCCATAAATGTAAATGTTCAGGAGATGTCTCCCTCCGGCCCAGCTGAAATGGAGATTTTATTGGTTCTGCACTCAACTGTTTGTATCGTATCGTCTGTAAATGTTTGGTTACTGAATTCTCTCATAAGCTGTGATCCAAAAGCCATGCTGCAGATCAGGCGGGCGGCAGTTTTAGACCTGTATCAGATTGGAAGGATACTTCTGGGATAGTTGGTGGCCTGGTGGTTAGGGAGTTGCCCCCATGAACAGAAGATTGTGGGTTTGAATCCCATGACAGCCAGTGGCACCACTGAGGTGCACTTAAGCATCGTCCCAACACGCTGCCTCCCGGGTGCTACATCACAGACTGCCCACTACCTTACTCAGGTGAATGGGTTAAATGCAGAGAACCATTCTGTGCTGTGCTGTGCTATGACAAATGGATAAATACAGGATTTTACACTTTTTAAAGACACTTTCTCTCACACCTTTTCTTGGCCACACACATTTTATCACAAGAAAGTTTAATAGAAGTAATGGTTATTGAAACCAGCTGTTATACAGTGTTAAAAAGGCCCCAACTGTACAATAAAATATACAATACACTATTTCTTTAGTTGTGTATCTGTTTAATGACATTGAATTCAACTACATCGACTAACATGGAGTTGATCCCCCTTTGAAGCTATAATAGCTTCCTCTCTTCTTGGAAGTCTTTCCACAAGATTGTGGAGTGTTTCTGTAGGACTTTGTGCCCATTCATTCTGTAGAGAATATATGAGGACAGGCACTGATGTTCTTTATGGAGCACAGTCAGGAGTAGAAAAGGTTCTTCCCCAAAATTGTGCCCACAAAGTTGGAAGAAAGGCATTGTGCAAATATCTTAGTATGCTGAAGCAATAAGATTATCCTTCCCTGGAAGTAAGGGGCCCTTCACAAGTCCTAAAAAGCACAAGTCCTAAAAAGCACAAGTCCTAAAAAACAAGTTTTTGTCCATAGAGTGCGTTTTTGTGAATGAGATACATGAGTGGGTAGAACTATACGTTTAAAGTTTGTATACCAACTTCTAGGGGAACTGTGCATTCATCCATCTGAGAAAACAATTAGGGAAAAAACTGTCCCAAGGAACCAAATGAGTTACACCTTTCAGGAGGCAATCAATAGGAGAACCACGTTTACAGCAAATCAGTAAGTGTTTGCCAAGTGTAGGAAGATTAGGAAGCTGCTGATTTAACCTCCGACAATAAAGCGCTCCATAAAATGCAACAACTTAATCAATGTAATCTTCTAAACTGGGTGCACAGGACAAACATTGCTGCAACACATGCAAAGTATTGTTTCAGATTGTTTTTGAGACCTGCAGCAATAGACACATGTACAAAACAGTAGTCTTACTGGATTGGTGGTGCATTGTGTGGGCCAGGCATTAAGGACCCCCGATGCCAGGCCAGGTTCTCTTTGACACATAAACGCCCACATTCTGGTCAGTGTTCCTGCTCCATTCACCACTTTTCTATGTGACTAAATGCACTCACTGGTCATCCACTACTGTGGTCCTCTGTGTTCTGCCAGTAGTTTGCGATCTTAAGCTCCCAGATGCATTATTTCTTTTTACCAATGAAGCCAACAATTGATTTTGACATGCATCGTGTTTTGGCAATGCTTATGATTGATTTATTCTGAATGTTCAACCTTACAATAGCCTGCTTTACTGGCATGAGCCGTTGTATTTCCCTCATACTTTTACCCACAACATAATAGATTACAGATGCAAATGTCACAGCTAGAAACAATTTGACATTTGATTAATCTTTTGTTAACCGATGGCCATAAACTGGTGGCAAGTCAAGAAACAGATGAATGGCTATTTCTTTTTGGCCCCCTATGATGAGAGAATTACATATAAAAAGTGCTTTGAAAACTTTAAAAACACAGAGACAGTAACTAGTTCCATTTACCCAGTTAGATACCCAGTAATTCTTTATGTTGTGGGGCAACACAGGCCTTTAAATGTGACTAATGCCCTTTATGTACATTTTCTTTATGTTACATTGACATCTGTACTGCTTTGAGATTTGTCATTTAAATCAAAGGTACATCCAAAAACAGTATTTTTTTCTTCAACCTGAGTTTGTGTCGCTGCATGTTGGGAAGGCCACAATTCTATCAACTTCCAAATCAAAGAGGCATTCACATTTTCATTCATTTAAAATTCATTCTTTTCGTGTCAGCTAACCTAATGCCACACACTGAGGTCAGATACACAGGCTGAGGAGATGTACATGTGTTGCATGAGTGCGTGACCTGCGCTCCATTTCACAGGGGTCCCTTGCCTGAAGCGCCGGGCACAAAGCATTTTATCGGTTAGAAAAGATGGTGCATTCTGCACATTAAATCAGGCATATACACTGCATCTGGGAATCACATTTTCAGTGTTCCAGCGGATATGATAGTAGGACAGGATGCAAATCTGGAAATCTGGAATTTAGGGCCTAATCTATACACTGAAAACACTGTTTTGAATGTACTCAGTTTAAATACAAGATGTGAATGTTTGACAGTAATTGTGTTTATGTAATATGGTCTATATACTCTACTATAATTCACAGCATTTCATGGGACCTGCCATGGGTTAATGTGCACTTACTCAGAAAACAGCAACATTAATAATTATTTCCCCAGGAAATGCTCATTATCAGTTATCACCCTGCAGATAGTTCACAGAGAAGCAAAATTACTTATTTAGAGCATATAGCTTCAACTAATGTAAATCTGAATGTGAACTGCAATGGCTCAACAAGGGAGATATGCTAATAATGCTAATAATGCTAAGAAACATTTAGTCTTTTCTAGAACATGATTGTTCTGCGGCCTTTAAAGCACACCACCATTTGTCATGCCACACTCCTGAAGCAACCTCACTAGGTAGAGCTACTGCCTTTAATTGGCACAATGTGGGGAGTTCTTGGCCTTTGATCTTATAAAATAACTTTAAATAAATCTTAAATGAGCAATTTTGTATTGAATTTGTCTAGCTTTTATATAGAATTACTGTTTCTAAGATCATAATATAATGTTTTACTTCAATAATCAATGGCACAATTTGCCCCAATGTATTCTCTTCAACTACACAACTTACCCTGCGCCATGAGACCACTTTTTTTCAGAAAGCTATATTTCTTGAATACTACATTTCAGATTCAATGTGATTGTTCCTAGGGATGTTGTAGTAAAATCATAGTCTTTTCTACAGTACCATATGATTTTATTACTATAGTGCAGCTGTTCCCAGACAGGTTCTGGAGTACCCCTGCAATTTTGTGTTTACACACCCACTTCAAGTCTAGAACAAGTGATTAATTGAAGTAGGGAGTTATGTGGGGAGCATGATAAAATGTGCAGGGCAGAGGGTTCTGCAGGGCTGGTTTGGGAACCACTATTATACATATGTTTTTTTTTTTACTGATAAAACACATTCACTGCCAAGATAGGACTTTTGTTTTGTCCAACACTATGACCAATGACTGGCTACTATGTTTTAGGAAAAAACTTACATGCTTATTAGTTGAGGTAGAAAATTCAGATCTAGGAAGTCTTAATCAAAGTCCTAATCAAAATACTTTTCCAAATTAAACATTTGTGTAAATGCACGGCTGGCACACTGTCTGTGCATCAATCAACTTTTACAACAGAGAAGTGTGCTCAAACTAGAAACAACAGCTATGCCCCTTTCAGACCTTCATTCGTGCTATCGTTCAGTAGATCTTGTAATAGTTTAACAAGTCTGTAACACTGTAACAGCCTAGAAAGTACTTTTTGTTAAAAAATGGCTAAACTTTGTTTTGGTGTTATTAGGCCAATAGCACTGTGCTTTTTTTAATATTCTATATTTTATGATTTAATGCCTTTTTAGTTACCACAATACCTCTAGAAGCCCTCTTTATATGTTGTAAATTTCCCACCTGTGGGTCTAATAAAGGTTAATCGAATGAGAAAGATGTGTCATGCATGGCAAAAAGCAGTACAGTGTTACCTGATTATCAAGCACAACCACGGTAAATAAAACGTGGTCCTTTGTGCTGTTCACAAGGTGATACCTACCTTTTGGTAGGAGAAAATTTATGATTTTGATCAATACTTTATAATCTGTAGGCTTCGCCACTGCCAGTGAACCATGGTGGTACTGCTAGGGTGCTGTTAAGCTTTCTCCAGATACGTAAACCTAAAATTTGAAATTTTAGAAATATTACTAAAATTTACTTGCAAAACAAACAAACAAACAAAACTAAATACAATGTTTAAGATGAACTTTTTACTGGCCTGGCAAAATGCATGATTTACATAGTTTTGAGTCCTATGGAATTCATTCATCATGAATAAATAACCAAATAATATTTTTTTTACTATGTTGTAGAATAGAATAATGTATATTGTGGTGTATTTATTTGTGTTTCTGACATTTGAACTGACAAAACTTTTAGTATTTTAACATTTAATGTAATGTCATGTAATTCTTGACCTTTTCTGTTAATCCATTCACTATGAAGAGCAGCTTACACTGTCAAATTATGCATACATATATACATCCATACATACACATAAAAATATACATACAGAAAGAATGAATGAATTAGAGAACGAAATAATGACAGAAAGAAAGAAATAATTACAGACAGAAAGAAAGAAAGAAAGAAAGAAATAATGACAGAAAGAAAGAAAGAAAGAAAACTAGAGATACGAGGTTTGACAGTTACAATATTTAAACTGCTTTTTTTGGAATTCACTGTTTTAGTGACTTTTACATCTGCAAGAAGTGCTATAGTTATAAGCAGTGTTTCAGACTGCACTACTTTTAAAAATACAAGGTGAAATACACGAAGTTATAGATATTTTATGTACCCCCTTAAAATCATATCTCATCATTTGTTGTCTAAAGCAGTCCCCCTATAACACTTATGATGCCCAAACTTTCTGTTATACACCGGGGATTTACACATGAGCGCTGATGCAAGTGCATGCTATTAGAATGAGCTTTAACTGCCTGTGCACAATGCAGTACTGAACAGGTATAGCAGACTTTACTTCTAGGCAACGGTACTATTAGCCAATCAGAACACAAGGGGCGGAGTTTGCTGGTGCAACTCCTGGGTCGCATCATCTCTCGTTCCACATCTCTCACGCTTTGCGTGAAAAACGCAATGCTCTCGACATCTGGCGCCAGTCGTGGGTCTTCTCCGTCGTGGTACGAGGATTACTTGTGGTGCGGGATCTGGGCTGCGTGCAGGTTTGGCGCCATGCGCGCGCGCCCCGAGCAGCTGCAGCCCCGGTGGTCATATGGAATATAGTCTGCTGTGCCACACGCCGCACTCCGCCTCGTTGCCCCCGGTGAGACACAAACTTTTGGTGTTGTGCATCATGCTGTTTCTGTGGGCCTACACGCTGTACTGCTGCATCGGCTACTGCTCCAGCGTGCCCAACCTGGCCACGGACCCCGGAGAGCCCCCCAGCCTCCACACGCTCGCCACGGAGCTCGTGAACGGTGACGCAGGGGAGCCGGGCAGCAGCAGCAGTATCCCCAGAGTGGACGAGTGGGACGAGGGCAGGACCCTCAACAGCTCCGAGACCAAGAAGTTGCCCCAGGCCATCATCATCGGCGTGAAGAAGGGCGGCACGCGCGCGCTCCTCGAGTTCCTGCGCCTGCATCCGGACATCCGCGCCGTGGGCGCAGAGCCGCACTTCTTCGACCGCAACTACGAGAAAGGGCTCGAGTGGTACAGGTGAGGACCCCCAAACACACACTGAAAACAGCCTGGGGTTAGATGCATTCTGGTTTAGTGGTGGGTCTGATTGGGGTGCAAGTGTGGCATGACTAAATGTTCATTCATTACATCTGAATGCAGGTTTGCACTCTGGAAATGAGAAAAATCAACAGAATGTTAATTGGATGCAATTAATTTTAATCATGATGTCATTTAATCACAATAAAATAAAACCAGTCATTAAAACTACTTAATAAAACTAGTAGAACATTTAACATTTCTATTTCTGCTTACGCTGGGACTGTGAGTAGACTGAATATTTGGACTCAGAAACAATGCATTCTGTATTCCATAATAGTGCTGAGTCTGACTGGGATGCAAATGTGTGCTGTGAATAAATGTTAATTACTTTCAATAAGTTTGAAAACATGTTTCCACATTGAAAAACAAAACAAACAAAAAAACAGAACATAATTCATTCCAACCCAAGAACATTTAGACATCAATATAAGGAAATATACTAGTTTTAATAACTAGTAAACCATTCAGTTTAGTTATTAAAACTAGTAGAACCTAAAGGAAGGGGCTGCCACTTGATTAAATAAAAGCTGAGCCATAAGTCTATTTCTGCTTATCACTAGCATGTTGAAATATGATTTTAAAAAAAGCTGTCCTGCCACCCAGGGGTTGGATTTTTAAGGGCTGTGAGTAGGCCGACCATATGGATTCACAGTGAGAATAGCCTGGTGTTTAATGCATTCTGTATTACATAGTCTACTTGGAATGCAGCTGTAAGGCATGACTGAATATTCATTAAATTTAAATTCAGGCTTGCACACTGGAAAAAGAACAGTAGAATGTGTATTAGATTTAATTAATTTTTAATTCAAGAACATAAAACTAATAATTCAATCCAGTTAATAGGACAAAAAAGGAAGGCGCTGCCACTTTAGCTGAGCCTTTAACTGCCTATTTCTGCTTATGACTGGCATGTTAGACGATGATCAAAAGGTGCCCTGGGGTTGGGCTTTCAAAGGCCTTCCTGAACTCTTAGGACTGAGAGCAGACTGAACATATGGACATCTGCGCTGACCACTCAGTATCTAGACCGGATTAATGTGAATCATGGATTAAAGAACAGTCTATAGACTATATTTGCAGGATTATAAAATAGATATGACTTGTTTTTAATAATGATAAGTTCAATCATATTATTAACAAATAATGACTTACTAGTGTTATAACATCACTAAGGTGGCATAGCTATATTAATGACAATCCCACAATTCCACATTTTTTCATACAGCTGGTATTTTTTTTTGGTATTTATATAAGCTCATTGATGCTATGAAGAAGGTAAAAAAATCCACATAGCAAAAACAAAATGACAAAAAAGAGCAGGGCACATTAAACTTTGCTCAGTAATGTAACAATCTTAGCGAAAATGGTTAGAGAATATTTTTATATATATTTTCTTTTATGTCATTATTATATTTACTAAAGACCTCTTGATGAATCATTGGTTGTGTGAGTTATTAAGCTCTTATCCATTGCTTTTGAGGTCTTAATGCATTTGTAGCGGCCTGAAGTTTGCAGAGGCACTGCTTCACTCCAGACACTGACAGTTGCCATACAGGTGTGCTGCTTGTACCTTGCTTGTGAGGAAATTGAAATACAATGCAGCAGAAGGTACAGAAAATTGATCTTAGGTAGAGAATGGAGTAATGAATTTTTCTAGCTGAAACATATGCACATTGCTTAATGTGTCGCAAAGACATTTCTCAGAATAACTCTTCCCATGCAGAGAAAACTTGGGTGAGCCAGACCTAAACTGAACCTTAAAGCAAACACTGCCTGTGCAAACATATTGGTTACGTAATATGGCTCATGGTCGATTCCCCTTGCTCAGTACTATTGATTGTTGCTAGTTAGTCTGACCCTTACCTTTACCTTCTATTCCTGAGCACGTATTTCTTGGGACAAGAACATTTGGAATAAGAATGCTGATGTGGAAGCAGATCTTTCTTAAAGACTAGAAGTGTGTAACCTGAAATCACCTAGTTGTAGGCTCTTGAAAGGCTTGATGATAATGGCATGGGAATTTTCATGCTTGTTCTTCATCTACCCAGTCATCATACACAAAATAGAGGTGGTCTAAAGTAAACTATGTGAGTCATTTTGCAACATAGCTCGTATGTTTAGCTCTTTGTGATTGCATGGTGAGAAGGAGCACTAGACTTGGCCACTGGGAGCAGACCTCTGTTTGATGAGAGTGTAATATGGGCTAGAGTATGGAACATTATACTTTAAGGCAGTGGTCCCCAACCTTTATTTGGTCACGGACCGGTTGAATATCAGAAACTATGTTCACGGCCCGGCCTTTAAGGAGTGGCAGATAAATATACATATACGTATTTATACAAATAAATGATACACACAAAAATTTTGATATTTTAAAAATATAATAATGGGGTATCTTTATGTGTACTCGCAGATTTATTAACAGCATTTTCATACAAGTTTTTTTTTTCTGTGCGGGCCCGGGGGTTGGGGACCATTGCTATAGTGCATCCTGGTGCAATCATGCTACTTTTAACTCCACTACAATTGTAAAACACTTTTCTAACAGCACCAAGTAAACAGTGAAACATCAGTGTTTCTATTAAAAGGATAAAAGGATTTTAGGGAAAAGGCAGTCATAGGGATTGTGTAAGTATCCTGTAAGAAGTTCACAAGCTGTAGATTTGTAGAATAGTCTTAAGAAAAGATTAAAATTGTTGCTCAGCGTGGTTAAAATAGTTTTGTAATAAGCTGTTATTTATTTCATTCTTTATTCTACAAATGTTTCATGATCCAATTTCAACGATCGGCAAAGTGGGCTGAATCCGGTGATCTGCAATCGATTGCTCTTGCCACCACTTGCCACACACGCATTTTCCTCACAAAAGTTATGGCTGAGAAAACACCACTTTATCAAAATTTATCATGATCATTGTATTTTTATTCCGTTTCAGTGGTGTTGTGTAATATGGGAGGGGGTCTTCTTTCAGAAATAGAAAACTTTATTGATTCTAGAGGAAATTGCTTATGTTATGACGGAACAGTAGAAAATGAAAAAGTCGAAAATATAAGTCAAATAAAAGTACTCTGTGCAAAACCCCCTATGTCACATAAACAAAATGCTGGGGTATAATTATTATAGATAAATAATTTGCTGCAAAGTAATTTGCTAGTAACACAAATAGAAGGAGGAGTTATAACGTTTGATGTGTGTATGCCTACATATATAACATAAATCTTAACATTTCTTTTAAGGTGAGAAACAGGAGGACATTTCTCTAGGCATCAGGAAATCAGAAATAGAGCGAAAAGGTGAGCAGTCGTTCCCATACCGGGAGTCGAACCCGGGCCGCCTGGGTGAAAACCAGGAATCCTAACCGCTAGACCATATGGGAGGCCCGGAGTGAGGCACGGACAGCACGGTAGTTAAACATCTCGCTGTATGGTGGTGTTACTCTGTTACCTTGTTTTTCAGACTGGAGTCGTATTTAATTCTCGGCTGGACGTGATATAACAGCATCTCTCTTCTTTTCTGTCTTAAATCCTCATCTTCTGTCAACGTTCAGCCCGGATCACATGTGACAAAACAGTGACGTCACACCCATGCGCCAAATATGTGTGTTTTCATTAATGCAACAGAAAGCTTAAGTGCCTAATTTATTAACTCCCTGTGTAATTTGAAGGGATTCTCAATGTAAGTACTCGACACCTGCACGCAACAGTAGCTGTTTCTCTCGGACTCTTTAAGAAAGGCACGTTTGGTCTATTCAGAGCACTTCTCTGTACGTTTTGCAGATACTGAACGTGAACTGCACACTAGAATCGTGTGAATGTCTTGTTTTGTCGTCACTTGTTTGTGTTACAAATCCAGCTCGGTGTTTAGGTGTGGAAGGATAACAAGTGGGGTCCTGAAGCTTTCCCTTTGTTCAATCTAAACAACCTCATTTTAATTGTTCTAATTATTTTTAACCATCTGTGTGTGTAAGATCAGGAGATTAGTCTGCCCTCGCTTCATTTTTTTTAAATTTGTGCTGAAGGGCTGACTATTGGAAATCCCAACCGAGGAAATTCTGCCAATACTGCAAGTGCTGGATCGCAGACAACAAGCCAGTGAGTATACAGTCCTCTGTCCTAAAGCTTAGACCAGTGCTAGCCCCTCTCTTTTAATTTGATATATTCAAAAACACTAGATGGTGAATGCAGAGGAAGAATTTCGATTTCGTGCTGCTCACACTGTGTGCTGTGGTGTGTTCACGTATGGACAAAAGTATTGGGACAGTTACACTACCAGGGACTTTAAAGAACATTCAAATTCATAGTCTTTATTCATAACCCCCTTTGCAACTATAACAGCTTCCATTCTTTTGGAAGGTTTTCCACAAGATTGTGTTTCTGTAGGGATGTGTGCCCATTCAGTCCGTATAGGATTTATGAAGGCTCAATGCTGATGTTGGACGAGAATGTCCCTTCGAGTTCATCCCAAAGGTGTTGGATGGGTTTGAGGTCAGGGTTCTGTGCGAGCCAGTCAAGTTCTTTCACACTAAACTCCTCCAACCATGTCTTTAGGGACCTTGCTTTGTGCACAGTATGCTGGAATAGAAAAGGGCCTTACCTAAACTAAACTGTGTCCACCAAGTTAAAGCATGGTGTTGTCCAAAATGTCTCAGAATGCTGTTTTAAGCTGGCAGTAAATGACCTCGTCCAAACTCTGACAAACATATGTGCCCCAATACTTTTGTCCATACACTGTACTGTATATTTCTAACTTCTTTCTCTTCTGAACAGAGCATTGAATTTCACGAGAGGGGCAAAAACCACAAACAGAATGTTACTGCCAAAATCGACGAGGTAAGGATTTTCTCCTTTTTTCACAGACACTGACACTGCAGGGGTAGTTGTCACTGGCAGTATGAAGGAGGTTTTACTGGAGCAATACAAAACCGCAAACCCTATGAAACCAGCGTTGTGATGGATGTATGGCCAGCAGGGGGTGCTATATGACGAGGAAAACAGCAAGTACTGTTGTAAATGGTGTCACCCCCTGGTCAAATGGGATGTTTTGTTGATTTTCTGAATGTAAAATTGTTAATACAGCTTTTGCATGTAACATCTATTTGTTGATTTTATTAAAATATGAATACTAAATATATTACTAGAATAATTTGTTGTAAGATCTAAAAGCTCATTGGACACTTTTAGGCCTTAATCAAAGAGACTGATCTTTAAACTTCTCAGTGCGTTGTGCTCATAACAGGCATGGATACATGTAAGAATCCAAAACTTAAAATAACTGACCATTAGAACACAAGAGAAGATCAAAACTATATCTAAACAGTCCTTGCTTGTAAGGTTCTTTGTTCTAAATGTCCTTAGAAATAGAAGTTTAGGAGCATTGTCGAAGTCAAGGATTATACTAAATATCAACCAATCGTGGAAGCCAGTGCGATAGAAACTGGATATTCCCTAAACTTGTTCAGATGCCACATAAATGTTTTCCCAAAAATGTAACATTTTGAACATAAATAGTAAGTATACATTAAAAATGTCGGACATTCCGTATTGGTGTTATCTTCTTTTCACTAAGAAAAAACTGTGTCACTTGACACAGGGGTGTCCAAATGTTCACATCCAACTGTAATTTGGCTCCGGGCCTGTGCTGCATTTACGTAGAGATAAGAGGGTAGTTGTGTAATGAGCCCTCTGCAATTGGATGATGGTGCCTTCATTTCTTACACCCCTCCCTAACACGTTCCATCACAGATTAAAAAGAAAAGCATCGACAAGGCCAAGAAGGAAGAAAAAATGTCCAAAGAGTTTGCAGCAATGGAAGAGGCGGCCCTGAAAGCATACGAAGAAGATATCAAAAGACTACAAGGAGAATCGGGTAACGTTTCACGGAACTTATTCTCTACAAATTAGAAATTAGACTTCTCCGGATGTTCTTCACTATTCAGTTATGTTCCATGTCAGCTGTTGCAACACAAAGATCGGCATTAAAACTATATGAGATGGCTCCCGAGTGCTGCAGCTGTCTGAGGGTTGGCTGTAGCATTTGGAGAGTCCGAGTTTGATCCCCATTGGTGGCGTCATCAGTGGATGGAAACATTTGCTTTGTCTGCACAGGATGGCTCTCCGTCCCTCCCATAGGTGTCTGCTATGTTCTGATGCCCAATGACGTCGTGTTAGCGGCAGTTCTGTAAAAAAAAAAACATCCAGGGTCAGTTTTACAGACAGGGATTGAGCCTAGTGCTATTCACAGCACTGTGTAATCCAGGACTAGGCTTAATCCCTGAAGAAACCCACCCCCGGTGACTCGGAGGAAGCCAGTGTTGATGATATTGTGTGACGGGGGAGTCTAAGTCTAAGAAATGACATTATTATGACTAAAGCAAAGATGAAGTTTTATGCTCATGTCATTTTGGGAACTTTGGGCCTAACTTGGAAAATTAAAGATAAGAAGGAAATGTTAGAAAAAAGTGCATTCAGACAATAAGTGCTTCACTCATCAGACTCAAATTATCCATACATTGTAAAGAGCTGATGTTGTATATGACAGGGCTGGGCGATTTGGCCTAAAATCAAAATCTCGATTAATTGAACATTTGAACTCGATTACGATTAATGAACGAT
>JBBPDB010000083.1:22629220-22646061 GCA_037974465.1 Brachypetersius altus
GAGAGAGAGAGAGAGAGAGAGAGAGAGAGAGAGAGAGAGAGAGAGAGAGAGAGAGAGAGAGAGAGAGAGAGAAACAGTAAAACAGTGTCCAGAAAGAAAGATTTATTCCTCCAGGGCGGATATCCCCTGCTCAAACACTTCCTCTGCCTGCACTCCCACAGAGGCACATCCCCTAGATCAGTGTGGACACACACATACACTCTTGTATACTCATACCACTGTCCATAATACACCACAGTCAAATAAGTACCAATTAATAAACTATAAAATACATGTGGGATATATGTGGGATCATAGATTTGTTGAATATGCAGAGTAGAGACTAACTGTAATTGAGAAACATACTGAGAAACATACATAATACACATATATAATAGAAAAAACTGTTTTCTATTATATATGTGTATATATGTGCACAAAATACTTAACAATACTTAAGTAAATACTTAAATACTTATGTTACAAAACAGTTAACTGAAAAATTGACATAATCAGAACTGTTTTCTTTTATACGAATATGTATATATGTACATATATTAGGGTTTGGGCACGTTAACCCATTATTATTATTATTATTATTATTATTGTTGTTATTATTATTATCATTATTACGTTAAATCATTATTTACTTAATGCTGACAATTATTTTATTGCGCGTTAACGTAGGATTTTTAAAATCCTTTTTTTGAAAGTTCATTGCTGTTTTGTGCTCGTGGGTTTGCGCAACACACAACTCTGCCTCTTAGCTGTTTTTTTTTTTTGTCCCATTACTTTTGATCACATTATATGCATTCAGATACATAGACTTTCGTATGGAATTGGTCCCCCTTTGCAGCTGTTATAATGCTTCCGCACCTCATACTCTGGACAAACTAGATAAAACGCCCAAGCCAGCCCTATCCTCACCTCTACAGCCAAAAAGAATATTTTTTTGGTTGCAAAATTAGGATAATCTTTTGTCCTTTTGTCATTTGTGGTCGACAAAACCACACACACACACACACACACACACACGCAAGAAATGTTATTCTCTCTCTCACACCCCCCTCCACAATCTCTAGATTGGAGAAATACGTCCGACAATAACCTCACTCATGAGGTCCCACTTTATCAAGAACTCTCCGACATCAAACAGGTCCCAACCCTTACAAACACACACACACAATTGGGACAGAGCCTACAAAAAGTCACTCCCTTCCTCGCTTGCGCGCACACACAGGCACACGTACGCATACTTTTCGCTCTTCCCTCTTGTCCTTATTTCCATTTCAAAAGTAAACAGGGTCAGGAATGGCTCAATAAAGCGCTGCCGCATCTTTAAAAGGGGGCCGACATAAAGAAAGCAGCCACACCAGGGGCCAGCAAGTTCAGACACGGGCGCATACGCTGCACCCACTGCCTCCTCTATCCCGACCCAGCATTTAGAAAGAGGTACGATCTCCAGCTCCTATTTACCAGCCTTAAGCCCTCTGGTGCCTGGTGTGAAAGAAAACTAAGATAAAGAAAGAGAACCATTTCCTCGCACTCCGTCCGAGGCCAGCGCTCATAATTACGATGCGGCGGGATGTATAAACACATTACGTGTTCGTTAAGAGAGACGGATCTCCGAAATCGAAACCCAAGGGGATGTTTGGACTATCCGGGTGACGATGAGGTCCTTTGGGTAAATATTTGGAGCTCCTCTCATTCCTGGACTGGTGTAGACTGGACTGTTTGTTGGGAGCAGGACATAACGTTTTCAAAAACATAAAACCAATTCTGTTTCATGTGAAAATGACTCTAATACACTAGCGCTCTACAACGTTGTGTTGTGAAAATAAGACGTTTAAGATGCATTCAGAAGAGCTTTTCAGAAAATTGTCCTGTAATAAATTAGATTAGATCTCATTTTAATCTTGTTTCATTATAATAAAAGAATATTGTCAGTGCCTCATATACGAAAAAATTCTGGAGGGCTTTTTTGAAACCTACAGTTTATCTTTTATTAACTTCTAATTGTTCCTAAAACATTGTTGACCAAAATTGTGTAGACGCCTGTTTCGTCAGGGTTGTCAAGGGTCTTAATGAGTATCTGTCCTCCAGTCTCCCCAGTTAATAGTATATGGTGGAACACAGCATTGAGGATTTTTGTTTGCATTCAGTTACAAAATTTACGGATACAAGTCACTGGTGTCAGATGATCAGATCACTCTAAGGAATTTAATGGCGCTCTATCACTCCATTTCCACCCAACTGTGGGGCTTCAAACCTGCCATAACAGGTAGCTAGCACACAGTGGGGGACATATTTGCAGGAGTAAATCAACGCAATCACACTTTCTAGCGGAAATGCATGTAGTTCAAGGCTGGCCTTCAACTGAGCAATCATCTGACAACTCAGCTTTGGGCCTATAAAGCCACGCGAGCTTTGTTAATGCTGTGCAGACTCGGGGAATCCTAGTGTGCAGCTGAGTAAGGGTTTGTTGCATCCTTGGTGTGGAGCAAGTGAGGCCCATGCCTGATGTAAAAGCCAAAATAAGAAAAGCGTTTGGGGAGGAGGGATGTTTTTGCAATGCACTTCATTTGCGACAGAGGCTGATCCAAGAAGCTGGAGGTTGCAACACACGGCCTTGTGTGGAAATTTGTTCCTTTTGGGGTCTTGGAGATCAGAAGATACTGAAGATTCTGTAATGTGAAGTTCAGTAATGTCAAAGGCTGGTCTGCACACGTGCAAAGATCAACGCATCTGACATTTCGGTTTCAGAGTGACCGCACTCTCATAGTTAACGAAATGATTTATAGTAGGTATTGTCTTAACAGACAAAAGTGCTGGGACAAACCTGTTTTTCAGGGTTCGTGCTAGGCCCCTTAGTTCCAGTGAAGGGAAATCTTAATGCTTCAGCAGACCAAGACATTTTGGACAACGCCATGCTTCCCACTTTGTGGACACAGTTTGGGGAAGAACCTTTTCTGTTCCAGCATGACCCAGTGCACAAAACAAGCTCCATACAGACATGGCTGTATGAGTTTGGTGTGGAAGAATTTGACTGGCTGCATATAGCCCCGAACTTAATGCCATCCAACACCTTTGGGATCCAACATCAGTGCCTGACCTCATAAATGCTCTACAGGATGAATGTCCACAAATTCCCTCAGAAACTGCAACATCTTGTGGAAAGACTTCCAAGAAGACTGGAAGCTGTTAATAGTCAAGCGTCCCAATACTTTTATCCATTCAGTGTATGTCTCAGGATTAATAACCAAACAATGCAATTTAGATAAAAATGCCCAAAATGTAATGCTAAGAATAAAAAAATCTACTCGCACCATGTACTCGCACCGTCGATCTGATTCTCATTCAGTGGATGGTGTCTTTCAGCTGAACCACAGAAGGGGGCATTAAAGAGAGGCCTCTAAACAAACTGTTTATGGGTAAGGGCAGCTGAACATGTGTCCTCATTCAAGGGCTGATTACACCACAGCAAACAAAGACCCACATCTTTTTATATAACTGACCTTAGCTTAGTCTGTTGTGTGTTTTGCTGTGCATTTGTTCTTCCATGTTTATGTCTCTTCACATTGCATCCCTTCAAAGACGCCTCAGCCATGATGTCACAGACTTTCCCGCCGACACAATTTTTAGGCAGCTCAACCACCCGCTCTCTCTCCCATTATGGAGATGACACAACCACAAAAAAGTACTTTTGTGAAAAAATTGATCAATACTTCGCCCATGAATGGAAGCAAACTGCAGGGGATCAGAGCCTAAGGCTTCCGTAATCACACTATCATAAAACAACGTTTCTGTAAGGCAACCAGTTTCAAGTTTCTTCAGAATGGTTCAAACCGCTCCAAAATAATCTGTTTGCATCTTCGTGACTGAATTATGTAGACATGTTAAAAAATAAGTTCCCCTTTTCACACATGCTGCTTCTTATTGGAATTCCCTCTCTATCCCTCTCTCTCTCTCTGCCTCCCTCGCTCCCTCTCTCTCTTTCACATTCTCTTAGTCTCTCTCTCTCTCTCTCTCTTTCACATTCTCTCATTGTCTCTCTCTCATTCTCTCAGTGTCGCTCTCTCTTATTAACTTTCTCTATAATTCTCTCATTCTATCTCTCGTTCTCTCATTGTCTCTCTCTCTCATTCTCTCAGTCTCTCTCTCTTTCCAACCAGCCACAGAACTGCATAATGCTGTGAACCATGATGCCAAAATGCCAGGGCCAGCTCAATACCACCATGAACTTTATCCTTTGTCAGTGAGCAAACACAAACGTTCCCCATGTCTCCAGCGTTGGCAGCTGGTGGGGGAGGATGTGTGTGTGCTTACGTGTCTCTGCGTTCCATGGGTCTTACCTTGTCCAGCAGAGGTTGGCACTGAGGCACTTTGCTTTCTGGACTCTCCAGCTTAACAATGCTGATGAAGGAGCTCTCCTGCCGCTCATCTTCACTGGTGTTACACAGAGACAGTGGGTGAGACTGGAGAGAGAAAGAGAGAGACTGATTTAATATGGATCAAATACAACAAGCAGTCACACGTGCATGATACATAACCATGGTAAATGATGGTGGATCACAGAGCAAAAACGGAACACTTCGCAAAACACAAGCTCTCTCATGATGATCATGTTTTTCTGACCAAACAGTAAAAAAGTTGAAATCTATACTATATGTACTAGAGGCTGAACAATATGAAAATGGTGTGGATGACAACAGCACATCTTTTAAAAAAGAATTCAAATAGTATGATAAGATCAACCTTTACTCGTCCCATAAGTGAGAAATTTGCATTGTTACAGTAGAAAGTGGACAGAATAAAGGTAAGAGCAGCAAAAGCTACACAACACAAGATAAAATAGAAAGTACCCTTTAAAATAATGCAGAAAATGTAATTAGACATTTGTATGTGTAGGCATACACATACACATACAGTATATGTGTATATATGTATATATATATATATATCTTTTATAGGTATGTGTATATGTACACCGTGGATATATATATGTATATACTAGGGCATTAAAACCGTGGGCGTGAGGAGTTAATGTACAGTTAAAGTACAGTAACAGTACTGGCGTTCTGCATCTGAAACCCACCACTAGCTAACATGGCTAACACTAGCACTGCAGGGAGTCGTCCTTAGCAGAAAATTCAAAGTATCAGCCTTTGTTTTGTTTTGGTTAAATGTCATGTTGACTATTAATGTTACAGAGAGCTTTAATAAAATGTTCTTAATGTTGGAGGCCTGTGTTCCTCCGTTAAGTGTGTGATGACATCATCAAACGACTAGTCGACTCAAATACGACTTTGCTGACCGACTAGTTGACTTGAAAAAATGTGGAGTCGTTCATGCCCTTGGAATGTCCAGCAGCAGGCATTGGCAAAACAGTGATAACACAGGTCAACAGGTCAAAATCATCAGAGATAAGATTACGTTTTGAATTATATACCCATAATACCCATAATGTGACTGAAAAAAAAAACCTGAAAGCAGATCTGAAATCAGCATGAAACACTGGTTTAGAAAAGTATTCTGATGAGTACAATTTTTTTTGTTGATCTGTGTAATGTAACAAAACAAACAGCAAATTGCTCACAGTAGTATTTTACCCCTAAACACTGCACATGTTGTAACTGGCTGATATTATTTTATTTTTCATATAACTATCTATGATGTAGTCTTTTTATTTAGTATCTAAAACAACCAGTGGACACACATATATTTTCAGAGTGTAATGTATAATGTTTATAATGGTAACACAGTGGAAAATGGTAGCCTAGTGGTTAGGGCATTCGCCCGAGATCAGAAAGTCCGGGTTCGATTCCCAAGACCGCTAGGCACCGCTGACGTACCCTGAGCAAGGTACCGTCCCCACACACTGCTCCCCGGGCGCCGTGTTCACGGCTGCCCCCTGCTTCACTTGATGAATGGGTTAAATGCAGAGGTTGAATTTCGTGCTGTTCACACTGTGTGCAGTGGTGTGTTCACGTATGACAAATGGTCACTTTCACTTCACATGCACCTGTAGGCCTGAGGGATAATGGGAGTACAAAAGATGGAGAACTTGCAAAGGCTTAGGATGAACCTTTTAGAATTACTGACACTTCACCATCATACTTTTCTTTGCTTGACTGACTGGCCTTGCTTGACTGAGAGCCCAAATAATGATGCTCACACCTTCTTCTGCTTTTGAGCCCCCGCATAATTGAGTTTTGAGCAGAAAACAAAGTAGTTCTTAGTCAAATTTTCAGAAACGAGCAGAAAAGAAAGCTCTCCATTATGCAGCCTAATAGCATTTAAAAGTCTACAGATCATTATCAAAAACTGAGAAGCCGCATCAAATAGTAATCAATCCATGTATATCTAAAGACATGGATCATTACAACATGGATTTTAAGGGAATAGTTTGACACAATTTACACAATCACACCATATACAGTCAAGTCAAGATGTTTGGAGTCTTGACTGAGAGTCACCCAAATCTTTTTTGGGGAATATATGCCCAAACTTCTCTCAACCCACTTAATCTGAAATCAGATCTTCATTAAGGTGGAGCAGACTTGGCCAAGTGGTTTATGACACAGCATGACTTACCGTGGGGTATAAAAGTGAACAGGACTGCATGGAGCTGACAACAGGGTCTGTTTTCACAAATCATTTCAGTAATAGGTTTAGTGATCTACTAGTTTAGCGATCTACTAGTGATCTACTATTAATCAGTAGATCAATGTTAGTGATCATTAGTGATCATTTTTATAGCTCACGGATGTACAGTCCATTTATAAGCCTGTCACCAGTAGTTTTGGTTTTTGGTGATGTATTCTAATGGAAACATTTTGGGTGATTAGTGACTTGTAGAGTTTACTCTTGGCCATTTAAACTCAATGTCTTGGTTAATTGACTACATCTGAGGTAAGTGTGTACATTTGTGACAATTTTTCAAGAACTACTGCTTTTACACAGGTTTAACTGAAAAAGCCAAGCTCCACCCCAGTTTAGGACTGACCCTCAGGCCTAACCTTGGAAAGGAGAGACATTTAGAAGCACAGAAAAAAATGTTTTCAGCTTACTCAGGAAACACATTCTTTTCTGACACCTGACAACAATGCCATTTTATTTGAGTGACAGTAGTGAAAGAACTGCTAATGCACTCCCTTCCCCTTTATGTAACCCGTCGGTCCATTGTTCTAGCCTTAAGACTCTTCCTTCAAAACATGGAGCTCACACACAGCGTTATTGGCTGCCAAAGGTCAAGGCCGTCAGCCCAGAGTGCCTCGTTTATTTGTGTTTCTCTGGAATTTGCGTCCACCTCTCTGCTCCCGCCTTTTCTTCTGCCTCACCTTTGTGTTATTCCGACCTAACAGCTCAGAATTTTCCAGATGTTTCAGACCCTGGCACTGTGGCGGCCCTGATCGGGGTGGTAGGGACATGCTGTTATGCGCAAACACACCCATAAACACACACACACACACACACATACACACATGTAAAAGACTTCTGGACCACATTCCAACTGTGTAAAAGTTTGACCTGTAATTACGACACAATAGGCATTGTTTGACCTTGCGCCGTCCACAGACGTTATCTGGCAGGAAACTCTCGCACAATGGCTAATAAATTCAGAGGGCCGATCGAGCTTTGCCTTAGTTTTTGAGAACTGCTGGCAATATTTCTCCTAATTTCCAAATAAAAATATTGTTCTTTATAGCAGAATTGACAAAACAACAAAATAAGAGAAATGATGCAGCATTTACAGAACTAAAGAAAACTAATCTGTCATTCACTCTTAAACAAACTGGCAATAAATACCTCTGACAAACTTCTAGTAGTGTTTTTCCATCCAACAGGTCTCACTGTGAGAGGAGAGAGTCGATTACAGCAGTGTTTTTATACTTTTCCTCATTAAATAAGATGTGATTCAGGTGATCACTAATCAGTCCCTCATAAAGCAGAATGAGATGTTTGTGTAGGAATCTAACAGACACTGGCGTGGAATGACTGTCACTCATAGAGATGCTGATTTAAGAACAAACCGCGGTGCTCTCTTTTTTTTTCTGAGTCTGTATAAATATATACTCATTTGTATAAATGTATAAATTACTTATTTCCAAGAGTGGTAGATATGCTGGCTACTCTACTTGTTTCTCTGTTCAGTGACCACTTCAAGTCAAACAGAATCGTTTGTCTGCACCTTTAGCAGAAACTCGTAAGTTGGAATGTCAAAAGGCCTTCATGTACAGATTGAACTTAACTGAAAAAAGGAATCAACTAAACTGGCCTACAGCAATTACACATGTAGCAGTATAATCGTAGCACTAATATTCTGTTCTGCCTCAAATAGACCTCAGTGGTCCTGGGCCTCTGATAATTGCTTACTTTCTGATGAGTGAGCAGTTCTACGTTCCCTGTGGAATTTAGAATTCTTTTATCGGGTTTTCTCGTTCCCCAAGATGTTCCACCTGTTCTTCATGCTCTTCAGTATGTGCATTTAATTCTGTGCCTGCAGATCACAGCTCAGTTTCACCCTTTTTGTGTGTTTTTCTTCCTGAAATGCGTTCAAAACTCTCGAATCACCAGTGGTTCAAAATTTCTACACAATTAAATGGTCAAGACGTAAGCAAAGTCATTCGGAGTCCTCTGATGTGAAATGTTCTGTTTTAGAGAAAGTCAGCGAGACAGAACTGTGTCTGAAGAGTTTAATGAAGTTACCTCACAGAAAGTTATTACATAAAAATGGTTATAAATATGGAAATTCTTTTGGAAAGTAATAAATGAATAAAAGAGAAATATAAGCCAGTACATTTTTCTACAACATACCATTTAATGCTTAACAATTCAACCACTGAGTTATGCAGAAAATGTAAAAGTAGATTTGCCCTTTATTGACATATTGTTGGATTGGATTTTTGGCTAAATGTGGCAAATCTGACTTTTCAGATGTGAAATGACCTGAAAATATTTTGCTGGATAACATTCTTTATTTATAAAAGTAGACTGAAAGAGTATTAAAACCAAACAATCATATTGAGAACAACTAAATACACATTAAATGTTACAAATGGGCATGAAAGAGAAATCTTCATATCAAATCAGATATATAAATTGCTAACGAAGTGTTGCCTGTGTCATCAACAGTGTGGTTTTAGGGTGGGAAAGAGCACGAAATGACGTGGATCTTGTGAGTCAGACCAATCAAAAGCAGCCAGACACTTATGAGCAAGACAAAACAACCACACCTAACTGAACGCCTGGCACAGTAAACACAGGTCTTGAGCCAGAAAAGTGTCTTCTGGGCCTAAATAACAGACATGGATCTTGATTCATAGACAATAATCCCAACTGCAGTCAGACATTTTTGTTAAACCCTACATTTAAGCTGCTATTACTTGTCAATATTTATCTAACAGTGAGCGACTGTATAGCACCACTGCTGTGTTCACGGAGTGTTTGCGTGTCACTGGTCATTGGTCATTGACCCTGCAGGTCACTTGTCAGTCCACTCGGTTCATTAATACCTCTTGCCAATAACCAGCAGAGCTTAGAGCACTGTCCCATCGGCAGGACATTCAGTCACCAGCCAATAAAAAGAATCAGTATTGACCCGTATCTCTCTCTCTCTCTCTCTCTCTCTCTCTCTCTTACTCTCTCTCGCTCTCTCCATCAGCGTCTCGGTGGATTGAAACTGATCAGGATCAATAGGCGCATGAATAATCAGTAGTGAATATTTTTTCAGAGGTGAACAGTGACCGTGAGCTGAGCTAGGGATTGTGGGATCTGCGCAGCTTGTTTTTCTGTCTGCTAGACTGACCTTGTGTGTTACAGCTACACACGTAGGCACACATACAGCTGTGTTACTGTGTGTAGTCGCTGGCTTGTGTCAACAAAAGTGTTTTTGGGGACCGTAACCCAATGACAGCCTTGTCAACACCAGTGGGATTGTGTGTGTGTCTGTGTCTGTGTGTGTGTGTAATTACAGGTTAGCTATTGAACTTGCCAGCTGGAAACTGGGCTTAGCGATGAAAGATTAAAGAGTTTGCCACAGTTTAATGTGGGATATAGGAAGTGGTCACTCTCATTGTGTGTGTGTTTTCATGTATGAATGTGTATGTGTGTGTGAGAGAGAGAGACAGAAAGAGAGAGACAGAAAGAAAGAGAGAGAGAGAGAGAGAGAGAGAGAGAGAGAGAGAATGAGAGAGATGTTATGTCCACTTTACTTTTTGCATCCTTTTGTATTTCCATTTGGGTCTCTACTGCTCCTATAAACACTCCAAACTCAAAAATAAACATCCATCTGTGTTCTGTGAATCAATTGAAATATTTTTGTGTCAGGAATCACATGCTTCTATGAGCCGTTTGGACGGCGAGCCCATTGTGATGTAATAATGCTGAAATTTGCATAGAACCACCCCTCATCTGCCAAGCCCCGCCCACTAGATTAGTTGAAGATCCCCCATTTTTGTCTTCTGGTTTTACAAACACAGTCACACATGTGTTGTGTTGTGTTCATCTTGCTCTGGGTCGAACACATAGGGCTGGACAGCGCCTCTGTTTCACGCACAGCAATAGCATGAGATGGGTGTGGCCAGCAACAACTTATTTGCATGAAAGGGACGCTTAAATGGCTCGTTATGAAGGGACTGTCAATAATAAAGCTGGTGAGATCTCTTTATGTGACAGTGATTCTGTGCAAAGAACCTGTTTTGTAAAGCCCATAACTTATTACAACTGAAGTGGGTTTTGCATAAAACCTCCCCTTTAAGTTGGAAAAACAGACTGTCTTTGAGATGTCACAAAACTCAAAACATTTGCATGTACATGTCTGTCCTTTCAGCCTGCAGCACATCATGAGCTCACCGATTCATGCAGAAGTTGTTTTTTTTTTTAAATTCAGGTACAATGCAGGGTAACCAATCAGATTAGAGCTGATTTACAAATATGGCATACATTACTATTTGCCATTATTGTATTAATACACATTTTGTATCATTTTTGGAGGGAATGGTGTCAGAGTTATAGCCTTGTTTTGGCCACAGGACCTTGACCAAAAACAATAAAGTGAAGGTGGGTGCATGTTGGGAATTGTGTACTTTTACACATCTAATATATAATGCAGGCCCTGCATTGTGAGCAGCTCATCCCTGGGACTGCACTTATCTTCAGCTATCTCCCTCGTCTAACACGGCAGTAAAACAACTCATCTTCTGTGTTTTCATGACTCCATAAATTCCCAGCTGATGTAAAAGTTATCTCCAGATCAATTCCATGTGCTCATCGATCCCTCCCTATACCTGACTTTATTACACAGCTGCCTGACGAGAGTTAATTAACCCGCGCATATTCAATCTTGTTGACAAGTGTTGCAGGCCTGATCAGCTGTTAACGGTGCTCGGCTGTAATCGGCTACACGTTACGAGGGTCTTCTAGTTTGTGTCGTTTTATTGTTTTTATGTTTGCTCATTGTCCTCACAGTCACACTGGGGCCGTTTCATGTTGCCCTCTGTAAGAGAGCAGTAGTCACCACGAAACCAAACACATTCATTTTACCCCGTAAAATTACCTTCATTTTGAAAAATAAAGAAAAAACAAGGAAAAGTGCACAGATGAAGGCTGATTAAGAGGTAAAACTACTGAATTTCACCTTTTTTCAAAGTTGCCCCTAAAATAATAGAACCTCGTGAATTAACGCCTTCAATTTAAGATTTACACTCATTTTTTTAAGGGTTCGGCTTCGCAAATGAACGGCCACTTTATTCAAATTAAGGGTTTGGTGTACTTTCAGATTGCAATGAAACGCAACATTAAAACAATTATTTACACTATTTGTTATAGAACTTTGACATGTTTTGTTAATCAGGCTGTTTTTTGTTTCTGTGCCTTTAAGAAATATTTAAATGAGCTCTGTTCTTATTGGCTGCTCTGCATTAGCAACAGTCCAAAAGCAGTCCAGACAAAAACACTCCAAATGATCTCGTTATAGATGGTTGAAGCTAAACAGTTGTAGCTTGAATGGGAAGCTATACGTAAATTTGATGCTTTTTTGTGACATCACAAAAATGGTGAATTGCACATATGGATTAAATGGACAGCAATTTAATCAAAACTTTAACAGTGTTTATAAACTACATCAAACTGGTTAAAAAAAAATTCATGACCCCATAACCACATTGCACAGGCCACATTTTACGTGTACTTCATTTTTACATAAAAACTAGGAGCACCCAAACCTTTGCACAGCTGCCCTCTGCGTTGTATGTATAGGCTAGTAGAAATAGTCTGATTACTTAATTAGTGTTATAGCACACTCTTTTAACAGATGTTATATGCAGGACATGTTTTCTTCTATCATGTTACCCTATAAGAAGCAGGACACTTCTATGCATGTTTGGTCATTAGCTAGACTTTAGAAAGAACTATAATCGATCTGCAGATTTGGGAAGTGGCTATCCTTCAGGCTGTTATGGAAGGTGACATAAAGTGCAATTACCTGTTGTGGAAGAGCCTGTGGCTGAATATAGATTTTCAATGTGGACGAAAAGTGTTGAGACAAAGTGATCAATGTTTTCACATGTCAGTAGATGGACCGTTCTACAAGCAATCCCTTATCGTAATACACTACACAAAGTGACAGGAGGTGCCGATAAAATTGAATTCTGCCGATTTCATTTGAGGAAGGGAAAGCACATTGATTCTGTGTGTTTTCTACAAAAACTGACGTGAGATCAGCACGGATGCACGATGATGTTGCTATTGGAGGGAGTCAGCATGGTGTCTCAGACAGCGTTTGATTGGTACATTTACATTTACATTTACGGCATTTATCAGACGCTTTTATCCAAAGCGACTTCCATTCTCTACCTACAGGGGGAAGTCTCTCCCTGGAGCAACTTAGGGTTAAGGGTCTTGCTCAGGGACCCAGGGGTGGTGTGCTGGAGGTAGGATTTGAACCAATGACCTCTTGATCTAGAGTCAAGTATCCTACCGACAGGCCTCTGTTTGGACAGCCTGGGGCCATTTTTGTGATGTGAGAGCCAAAGTGGTTCAAATAAATGCCAGGGAAAAGTAGTATGCCCAGTGTTTTAAGAGATTGCACTAATCATTAAGCTTTTAAAAGGTTTTCTGTATTTAAATAATGAGCCTCCTGAACACAAGGTGTTCAGACTGACAGCTGATAATTTTGCTAACTTGCACTCCATCAGTGATGCAAGTACACCTTTGAGGGTATTCCTGCAGCATCTGTCAATAAGTATTGATCTCCAGACAGTGGTCACTAACATTATCAGGCATTGACTGATCGGGTTCATGGATGCTGAGATCAAATACATGATCTTCCTTCCTCCCTCTTGTCTGTGTCACAGATCAGATATAGATGGACAAAGACATCATTGCATAAACTCCAGGCAAGCAAATTTGACTAGTAAAGCCAGGCGTTCATTTGTGTTGGGTTGTAGTAGAGAGTAAGATTACCATAAAATGCCAGACTGCAAACAAATATATTGAGCAATATATTTAATCCCTTTAATACCTTGCAAAATGGCTAAATATGTGAGGAAATGTACTTTGTAGTTAGGAATAATATCTAGTTCTTCACATGTCAAAAATAGTAAACAATTACCCATAATTGTTTTTATGCTGAGTTTCAAATTACTAGCAACGTAATCTTATGAAGACCTGAAAAATAAACATTTACTTTTAGAGTTCCCGAATCTTACCAGGTTACTGTGCATTGAAACATATTTAAAATGCTCTATTATCAAATTTTATTTCTTGTTTTAAGATCTTAGATATTAAATAATAGATATTACTTAGGATTTGCTTATTTCTGTTAGACTTACTGAAATGTTGCTTAACCCGTTTTTATCCCCTAAAATAACACTTACATTCTAATTTTCTTGAAGTAAATGAAGAAAGAGGAGGCTTATTAACCGAGTCCTGATTTAGTATCATAACTGTATCATAACATAATTATTATATATTGTTCAGTGTGTCTTTGTGCTAGACCAAAATTCATCCGCTTCAGTGTCACATGACTTCATGTTATGTGCTGGCTGATACTTTTAGCTCAGAATTGAGTCTGTTAGTTTCTATCTGTTCCATTTGGGATCATTATAAGACAAGTTGACAGAACAAAGTAGTCCAGACAGGATAAGGAGTGTCAGCTGTGTGAGACATTCTTCGAGCATAGCAGCACTCAAGAAGAGTTCACGAACTTCATTAACGCTGACATAAATATCCGGTATGTTTGGGAATGATGGTGATCTGTTTATCAGTGTCGCCCAGCACTACGTGATGCAGTGCTTGCATTTGGATTACAGTGACTTTATGTAGCCTTTCATTCTGCTGGACTTTGTCAAGGCAAAAAGCATCGCCTCAACTTAGTGGATGCATCCTTGATTAGCATTATTTGAAACTGCACACAATAGTACACTAAAGCCACACATCCTCTACGAGCCCATTCAAATGGAGGAACTCAATCCATTAGCTCAGGTAGCTAAGTGGCTAACCACATTCAAGGCCAAAGTGAGGTCAGCTGTGTCTGAACGCAGGTGCGCCATCAGCACAGGAACCTGGGTGGCCAAGTCACTGGAATCACCTGTCTTGAACGAAGCCCTTGAACAGAGGCTAGTCTACTGGGATGGCTGTGGCCAGCTACAATGTCTGCTGCACTAGTTAGAAAAATCCCATGTAAGCTAACCACTAATGGCACCGGTAATGGGAACTGTGGCTGCAGGAGGTCATTGCTACTAGATTTATAAGCTACTTTATGTGAAAGGCAGGTAAAACCTGGGGTGGACATGTTGTCATTACTGTGATAAATCAGGTCGCGGTATACTTTTGTGGGACGCATAGTATGGATGTACATATAGTACATTTAACAGAGCTTATATTTACATTTACCTTTATATTATGACTGTATAACAGAAAAGACAGATACAGAGCAAATAAAGAGCAACAACCAGTGTGTAGCTGTATAATCTGCATAATAGCATGTAGCTGTTTGGATGTCGGCCCTTTTGTACCACGTATTGCAGGTATGAATGCATGTCGAATCATGATGTTATGCTTTTGTCAACTTTCCAACATCATGGTCTTCCAAACCATTTTTAAAATGTAGAGACATTCCAGATATTTGGAGAATTAACATTTGGGAAGATTCAAAAATAATGTTAATTTTATTAAGAAATGAATGAGAGATTAGTTGGTGAGTATCAGAATTTTTAGCACTTTTTGCTTCATGTTATTCAAGTAGGTCACTGTCATTTTACACATTTGAAATGCCATTTTTCATTATATTTAAGGTGCTAGAAATGGATAAATGTGTTTGTTTAGCCCACATTAGTTGAGCTCCGTGTGAAAGAAAGAAAGAAAAAGAAAGAAAGAAAGTAAGCAAATAAGTAATTATGCAAAGTAAGTAAGTAAGTTAGTCGACCCAAAAAGTTAGCTATTGTCCAATCTGGCTATAAAGAAATCAACAATCATTAGAAGTGCGTCCCTGCATCATTAATACTGGGCCCATGGCCCAGAACCACTGTAGCTTGGTGGTTTGGAACTTCTGGCCTACACTTCATCACATGGTTCATAAAGAGCTGTCGTAAATGTAGCACATAACTGAAGTCTGTTGAAGCTATAAGGTCTTTATTGACAAGTTTATTGAGATGTGCTTCAGCCACACAGCTTTCTTCTGCATGCCACTCTTTTGATTAGTGACTACAGATGAATTGAGAGTGAGAAGTCGCCTCTCCTCCCTTCCTTCTGGAACACACCTGTGTGAGCAGCACTGCAATGTAGGCCTAGGAGAAAAATGCTTAGCTTGCTCTGCGGTTATCATTAGGTTTATGATGTGGTTCGATCTTTATTTGGAAAATGACTGTCAAGGGCAAATTTCCCCCAAGACGAACGATTTATGCTTGGTATCTGCACACGTAAGTGTGTGGCCAGCTCCTCGCTCGTAAATAAACTGTGTAAGCCTGTATTTAATGAATGAGACGGAGTCAAGAAAAACAAAGAGTTTAAAACCTGCTTTAACTAGTCCCACGTCGAGCGTCGTCTCACTGCTGCATGAGTTCATCCTTAACAGGGACTTCTCAACCACACTGCTAGCAGATAGCGTAAAATATCAGCCAAGCCTCAAATTTCTGATGTGCACAATACAAAACAAATGTGCAAAGTTTAAATAGTGTGCAAAGTGAAAAAGAACATTATGCTTATTTCAACATACCCTAAACGAACTTGGGTTTTTTTGCTAAATTTGCCATATTGGGGGAAAAATACAAAGCTTATGACACAGTTTATATTTTGTTTACTTTTTCACACACACTCCAACAGCTGGATACATTCAAACCTTGGTGGAAGCACCCTGTTCTGTCCCTGACTGTTAAACATGCAGCTCCTCAAGGGCAGTGAAACTTTGAGGGTGGGCTGTTAACCCCTGGAAGGAAGTGGTTTCTTTTGTGCCACGTTACAATTTCATGATGCTGCTCCCCAGTGTGTCAGTTTGTGTGCGGTGTACATTAGTTCATTGTGAATTACAGAAATGCTTATCATGACCTCAGTCTCACAAAACCTCACACTTTACATCCTTAAAACAAGGAGGTTCAACAAACCAGCGGAACGTTTAAATGGATCCGCAGTCATTTTTAAGTATCTCCAACTTTATTTCGTCTGAAATGGGTTTAAATCGCACACTCTCTCTCTCTCTCTCTCTCTCTCTCTCTCTCTCTCACACACACACACACACACACACATACAGAATATATATATATATATATATATATAATTAATATACATGAATTAATCTAGATTAAAATGGCTCATTTGAATTCTGCCGAAGGCATTCAGAATATGTGTGCTACCCAAATAATGAC
>JBBPDB010000083.1:22648237-22697659 GCA_037974465.1 Brachypetersius altus
TGCTACCCAAATAATGACTAAAAGTAAGTCTTTGAGAACGGGTTTCTCAACTCCTACAGTAAACTAATTCCGCATTGGTGCAAACAACCTTAGTCTCGTCAAGGTTTTCATTGGAAAGCAAACCCGGCGGCTTCATAACTGCATCCATGTTAGCACGTCACGTTTGATGTGGTGATTTCACAGTAGGCATACATACAGGTTCGAAGACTCGCTCTCGCCCCCTACATTGCAATTCGGCTAGGTACACATCCACGCAAAAATATCAAGGTGAAAGTCATCATAGCTTGCGTAGTGTAGACCCAGTTCCCAACCCAACTTTGTGAATAGATTAACGCTGATATTTTTTTATCGGCTAGTAAGAATCTCACGTCAACGCAGCTTGTTAACGCCAATAACGGGCCACCACTACATACACCGCTATATATATGTATTAGAGGTGGGCATAGATTAATTTTTTTAACGCCGTTAACACCGTTTGTAGTCTTGGGTTAACGCGCGCAAGATTCTCTCTTTTTTTAAAAATATCGCTGTTAATATCGCCGTTAACCGTTAGCACTAATATATATATATCAGTGCTAACGGTTAACGGCGACATTAACAGCGATATTTTTTAAAAAAGATATATATATATATGAAATATCATTGTACACAGAGGTGGGGACGTTTGAAAGTAGCCAAGCCCCCCGAGCTATCTTGAGTGTTTCTATTGTTTTTCGTTTTGTCCTTCTTAAAGCCCAGTATTTTTATTACTGTAAATACAATTAAAAGAGGCTGTTGAGCTCAGCCACCGTCCAGTGTCTGCTATAATACGACTCCTCCTGAAGCCCCTGAATTCTAGCACTGTGGAAGTGTAAACTGTAACATTGGAATATGGTTTTACCTTTACATTTTCTTTAAGGGTAATTTATTAAACTTCAAAAATGAAGTGAAAACAAACTAAAAAGGGCAGCTGCTTAATCTGTCCCTTGTTTTGAGACTAAATATGACAATTAACAGTTTCCGGTTAGAAGAGGAAATGAACGACCACCAGGAAGAGGAAGTATTTGCTCAAGAAATCAAGATCTTAAGATCTTCTAAATAGGAAATGGATTACTGGAGATAAACTTCTAGATGCAAATTTTGTTGCGTATAAATGAACTTTATTATACATAAAAATGAATAACAAGTAATTTTACATTACAGGCTGTTTTTATTCTCCTTTTACAATGTAATCAAAATCAGTCCTGGCTAAACTCTCCTTGTGCATTTCATGTGAGCATGTGGAGCTTAACTGAGGAAGGAGGGCCTGTATCATGATTATTTGTTTAATCATGATACAGGCCCTTTAATGCTATATGGAGATCTATGTCTGATTTCTTCAATCAATTTTATAGATTTCCAGAAGCATTTCTCTCTATTTGGTAAATAAAAAAGAATGTCTTAGAATGTTATCAGCGGCCAAAACGTCATGATGCTGTTATTCTCATCATTATGAGCAGGAAATTCTCGCTGTTTAAACCTGACCTCTCCTGTCTCAGGGAGTCATCTGGGCTGGTGGTCAATACTGCAAGTGAGAGATAACCTCTGTCTCTGTGCCACCACTACTGAACACACACACACACACACACACACACATTCAACCACACGCCCCCATATGCACTGAGCAGCTTTAGTGCGGAAGTGGAGCTGCAAGTTGATTTTCCCATAAGATAGGAAAGAGGAGGCAATTAGAAACAGCACACACACACACACACACACACACACACACACACACACACACACACATAAACTAATAGAACATACACACCACCCTACTGTTATTTTATATACAATAATAAACTCCTTTGAGTGTATTCTTTTATTATATAGTTTTTTTTCTTTTAACAGGGTTAGTTAAGGTGTGTATCTTAGCTGGCAGTAACTTGGTTAAAAGCAGTTTTAGCTTTACAGGTATGAAGAACAGACATAGATTAGTTAAGCACTGATGTGAGTCACTCTGAATAAGAGCATCTGCTAAATGCCGTAAACGTAAACGCAACATAATAAACTACATCAGTGTTAATTAATAATTTCATATATTATTAATAATTATCACAATAAATAATTAATTGTTTGTGTCTCTTAATTGATATCTGTCAAACATTAAGCTCAGGCCACGTTGTAGAGTCCATAGTGTTCACTTATACCAACTGTGGGAGGGTTTCCTGTGTAGTTTTGTGCAAAGTCTTTGAATGGATGACTTTATGTGATTAAAGCTGGTCTTTCTCCTCTCATGAGGGCGTATCTAAAACTGAAATCTAAATCTGAAATACATTTAAAAAAGAAAAGACTGGAGTTAGACAGCGCAATGTAACGTGTCGAGGAGGTGTATTAGGAGCTGTTAATGAAGCATTCATCTTCCTTTTCAAAATGTTTTTAATAGCCAGCTCTATCCATTCCTGTTAAGCTAATGAATCAAGCAAACTCAACCGTTAACTTAAGCCACCAGAAATGCAATGTAACCTTAAATTTGTTTCATTAGAAATATTGATCATTAGAAAACAAATGTATACTAATATTTAAGTGACTATTTCTTTTTCTCGATTCAAACTGGTTCCAGTTACTGGAATGCAAACACACACACACACACACACACACACACACACACACACACACACACACACACAATCATTAAGGCTGAGGTAGTGTCTTCCACTAACTGATGACACAGCTCCTAAGGCTTGTACTCTAAGGCCTAAACATTATGTGCTCATGGCTGGTGGCTGCTTGGTCTTAGTCCATAATTTCATAATGCTAACCGATGTAACCATACTTGCTCTTGCTTAAACAAGCAAATCAACAGCCCCCCCCCACAAGTCTGCATATTTACTATCCCTCATTCGCCTGTTGCATTTGCAGCTGACGCCTAATTGCTTCCCACAGTCTCAAGAAGCTTCTTCCATCTGCTTCTGCAATGACAAGCCAGCGTGCTCCTGAGTACTCTTCCAGTTTCAGAGGGCACTTAGCCTGATAGCATGTTTACTGGTGCTCTTTTTAAAGCTTTCGGGTGGTTTCTTAACAGATAATGAAGGAGAGCATGGGTAATTGAAAGGGTTCCTAGGATGGGAGCCCATCTAAAAGAGCAACGCAAGTAGCACCATGCTGCATTCCAGTTCACATAGCAAGGCAAGGGTACTTTAGCCGAGTGCTCTTGCTTTTCGTATTAGAGGGTAGCACTGTGAGAAACATGTGGACATGGTAAAGACATGCTCTGTGCTGTCCTTCACACGGCCAGTGTCGGTGGTATCCTGTAGGTACTAGCTGGTGGGTGGGATTGGAGATGACCAAACTGAGTATGACATTGCTAAATAAATAAATAAATAAACACAAAATAAAAGTGGACTAGCTTTAATGGAACCTTGTTACTGTTCTGATAATTGTCTACTGATAGTCATCAACATGGAAAATGCATGCACTGGTGTCATAAACCTCTCCATCATTTTCAGCCGCTGTAAAAGTGAATGATATAATAATAAATATGTAGTTCTGTATCATTAACATGCTTTTCTGATGCTATTTGGAATAGTAATATTACACTTTAAGCTAATTATCCAGTTTCTGTAGTTAATGAGACAAACTACTAAATGGTCAATAGTTTTTGTAAGATAACGATTATGACTGAGAGTATTTCCTGTTAAAGAATCAACAGATGTTTTCTTTTCAGTCACGTTGAGCCCCAATAGTGAGTTCCACAATGAATTGCAATTAGATTTGATTTATATTTTCTGTTTTAATGTTTTAAAAGGGAAAAATGTCGTAAAAGCAAGATGACTAAAAATGACAGCGAGTAAAACAATAAATTATATTTAACTGTGATTTATACTTTGTATTTAATGTTAAGAGAAAACATGGGAATAAGATAAGAACCTAAAAAGAATACAACAACAATAATACAGAATTTCCCCACTTATGATTTCTCCTTGGTATGAAGGATAAATCATTTATATCAAATTATTCTTGATCAGACATTGCTTTTATCTCAACTCTGGCAGTAGCTGTGAATCTTACACTCAGAAAAGGAGCTCCCACCGGAGTGCTACATCTTCAGGATCTTTGGGGAATGGAACATTACCATATTCTATTTGTTACTTTGTTTGTTTGCTTGTTTACCTGGAATCATGACAGCACTATCCTGGTTTGTCGATTGTTCCTATTTTTAAACATTAAAGAAAAAAAAACAATTTTTATGCTGGCACAAGCTAAGTCTAATATTCAAAGCTAAGTCTAGCTCCAAAGCTTCGAGGTTTGTTGATCCTGGATTAGATGCCTCCTCTAGACACAGTCATCTTATTCTCATTCAACATCAGAGGGTTCTTTGAGCAATGCCATAAATGAAACCCTTTGCTTTCCTAAAGAAAAGTGAGACAGAAGGGGTTTAAAGAACATTTGTAAAGGTTATACCAAATGAACAGTTCTTTAAGAACCTTTATATAAAGATCTTCAAACTTCACAAATCGCATGGACAACAGTATTTCCACTAATGGCACCAATTTGAGAGAGCAGTGTCTGCTCATTTATCTCTGCATGATTTGAGTGTTAAATTGCTGTTTTCTCTTGACGTGTAAAACATCTCGAACCAAAATTCAGCTGATAGAACTCTTAACTTCCTCTCTAGTCGTAATGTTTTCCTATCTGAGGCCCATTCTTGCCAGATGTGTTACAGATCTCCAGGGGAGCATCCTGTGTCACCACAGCTAGTCTAAGCATCAGGCGCTCAGGGGTGTGTCGTTTAGATAGGATACCTGATTAAAGGAAAAAAAAAACTATCATTATCATGCGCAAGGGAACCTTATTTAAGTGGATTAAGAGCTGTTAAAGGGGCAAAGGATGGATGTCCTACAGACTAAGATGAGATAATTAAGATATGTAGTCTTGGTTCTAAATGTTTTTTGCTTTAGACATATGGTTCTGGGACAATACTCCAATTGGCATAGGCACATTACATTATAGGGAAATGCATTAAACTTTTAAAAGGTTCTTGACACCTTTACAAAAATAAAGTTAAGCTGAAAAGTTAAGGAGCAAAATATATACTTCAATATTTAATATCAGAATAACAATTTTAATAACCATTGTATGTAGCTACAATTCTACCTGAATCTGCATAGTAATGCAAATATGTGTATTGGATTAATGGAACATGGTTTATAGCCACTCTGCTTGTTTTCCTTCAGTGTCGGAATCTGGTTTATCTAGACTTTCAAGTCCCTAAAGATCCTTTCAACTGTGGTTACATAAAAGAGGCGCTAAGGAGATCTCATTCTGTATGCTAGCCCAATTCTCAGGGGCCAGTAGTTCCAAAGCATCAAGGGTTGTTGATCCTGGATCAGATGCCTCCTCTAGACACAGTGATCTTATTTCCTGCTGCTGATCCAACATCAGATGCACACTGAGATGTTCTTTTAAAAAAATTTAACAAAGGGTTCTTTGAGCAATGCCATAAAAGAACCCATTTGCTTTCCTGAAGAAAAGTGAGACTGGGGTTTAAGGAACATTTAAGGGGTTTAAAGAACATTTGTAAAGGTTCTTTACCAAATCTCCATTAATGCATTCATTGGGAGGTTCTTGAGGGCACCAAAACTGGTTCTTCTACAGCATTATGTAAAAAAAACCTCTTTTGGCAAAGTTGCCAACACTGAACATCCAAATTAATTTAGTAAAACTGAAGCTAGAGACATTGATCAATGGTGGGTATATCCGTCTTTTTTAATTACGCTATTAGCTATTCGGACTACCGTCCACTGATGGCCCAGTTCTGTTTACTCGCATATTGAATTCACAGGCCATGTACTTGGCTAGAGGTGACCAAGTAGAATGCTAGCTAAAGCCAGGCCTCATGCTGATAAACACATTTGTGCTTCATTGCTCCAGGCTAGCATTCTTGACCCAGATGCTAGCTGCTAACAGCACACAAGGTGTGATCAAAACAAACAGCACATTTGCTAGCCCCTGTATCTCGCAAGCAGCTGATGATCCTTCTTGATAAGAAAACAACAGCTGTATAATTTGCCAGAGTTAGCGTCACAGGTACACAGGCCGTAAGAAGCTATTTGGCAAAGGTAGAAACAAGCTGGCTGTGTTTTTATCGTGGGTCCTATTTAGCTTTGAAGATGAAGGGGTGGGACGGGTGAGCGCTAGTGCCTTTTCTTTTTTTCTCTTAGCTGGCAGTGTCCAAACTATTTGCTGATTACAAGCCAGCTCTTAGAAATGTAAACATGATGTCAGCGGACAAGGCTAGCTCCACCATGACATCCATTAGCTTGATTACACAGAATTAAACACGCACTTAGCCATGTGTACTCACACATGGCCAAACAGCGCAAGCTCTTGAGACACGGGGCAGCGAACGAAAAACATGACCTCATTAACCATGAGATTGTGCAACGCCACTGTCTACACTTGTCTGGACACACACCCTCTATCAAAGACATGTCACACACAAACACACACACACACACACCTAGAAAAAAGGCTGGTCCGTAGTCTCAGAAATATCTTCTGTGCTATACAGTAAAGTGTCTCATTATATTCCCATGTGAACACACCACAGCACAGTGAACAACGTGAAATTCTTTCTCTGTATTTAACCCATTCACCAAGGCTGCATCCAAAATCACATACTACTTGAGTAGGTACTACATTTGAATTAGAACGTACTGCTCTACCTTTAAAACAGTGCGTTCTATACAGTATGAATGAGGGCAGTATGAATGGAATTGGGACGTACTACATCCGCTGTGTTGATGTTGTCACGTGTCGTGTGTCGTCACAACAGTGCGTTATCTTTTACCTTTACAGAGGACATTTACTCACAAGTGTAATTTAACCACAATGAACGTGTAATTTAACGTTTTCTTTAAGGTAGTTACACTTGAAAAGAGCCGCGTCTCCGTTTTGCGCCATTTTTCGAATATGACGCCACCTCTCCCGCTGCCTTATGGGATATTGCAGTGCCCATCGAATTGCCTACTACAAAATTCGTCCGGAGGCAGTAGGTCGTCCGGGTACTTCTCGCCTACTGTTTTTCGAATACTATGAATTCAGACATACTACTCGCCTCACATACTGCTTTTCGCATACTATATAGTAGGGAAGTATGCGATTTCGGATGCAGCCGAAGTATAGCAGTGGGCTGCCACCAAAGATGGGCACCAGGGAAGCAGTGTGCTCAAGGGTAACTCAATGATGACACTAGCAGTCCTAGGATTCAAACCCACAACCTTCTGAGCACAGGGGCAACTCCCTAACCACCAGACCACCCACTGCACCCAAGTGAGGAGCCCTAAACACTTTGGACAAATACTAAAAGACAAATACATTTAGGTATATGATCACTATTACTATAACAAGCTTGTGATTAGCTCTTCAATACCAAGTAAAACCAATAAACCACGTTATGTGGCATGTTTATACAGTGCATGACACCAACTTAGACGTCTTCTGTGAAACGAACAATGACTCCTGTGATTTCTCTCCTTCTCATGGAGCTAAGAGGAGGTCCAGCTGAGTTATGTGATTCATTTTAAGAGCCCGGCATTAACCTCATGGCAATGACATGCCGGTTAACCTCAGAACTGGAAGGAAAGAAAGAAGGAGAGGAGGCGGCTTGCCACGACCAAAGCCCCAGGCCAGACCAACCAGGAGCTAATCTGCTACACATGCTCATCATGGAAATAATGAGGCAACGCTAGCACTTTAATGTGCATGCGAGGCTGACACTAGAAGACTTTTGTGGGTTATCTTACATTTAATAAACTCATCATAATGTAGGATAGGGTTTTTATAGCTCATTGGAGCATCAGTAATCCTTCTGGAATATAAATTTGGTATCATTCCAGAGTTGCAATAGAACATACAACTACACTCTTAAACATAAAGTGGCCAGTGAGGTTTCTTAGAGCAGAAAAACTGGTTTGCAGAGCTCCAAACAATCTTTTGGTGGGTTTTTCTTTAAAGAAGAATTGTATAAATGTGCAGCAACTTTGAAAAACCGTAATGTAGAACTCCAAATGAATCAATTACGAACCTTAAGCATAATGAAAGATGTTACATTTGAAACAAATAAGCACCTTGTCTATGACTGAGGAACCAAAATGACATGGAATGAGGCATGGAATCTTCCACAGAGACGGTAAATCCTTAGTGCTGGGGGTATTACAGTTTTCCCACAGCATGGGAGGCCCATGTCCTTCATCGCATTTGTGGAGCCCTGTAGCTTCAAGTATAGGTTTGCACTGCTCTCAGAACAGCTTTCTGCACTCTTGTATCCATCATTTACACACCAGACAAGGCATATGGTGGTCTCAGATCAGCAAGAACAGGACCTTGAAGAGGTCATTCATAAAAGCTTCAGAGGAAGTCCCTCAGGAAACAACTGCAAAAAGATTACTGAGGTTTTGAGGTTTTCTCTTTAAAGCAGCCAGATGGATTTTCTCTGGCTGCTCATGTTCGCAAATGTTCATTTCACAGGGGTGGCTTTTTAATAAAGTTAATGTCCATGTTTATGTAATTTCAAGGGGGTTGGATTATTAACAAAAAGACTGAATGACACAGGGCTGACCTCATCAGAGAGATGTTTGTTGGATATTTATTAATCAGAGGACGATATAAAAAACGTTTGCCTGTAACAAGCTGAAGGCCAAAACACATGGCAAAGGTTCGATGCTGGGGACAGTAGTGAAGTGATTCAGCAGTCACTGTTGGTCAAGCGTTTTTATTGTGTGGCATGAAGTCTTTAAGTTTATCTGAGGCCAGGATTGTATGGATGCAGACTTTATTCTAGAAGATAAAAGTGCATAAAAAGAGCATTATCGTTCACTACTGGCACTGACATTTCTGTTGAACTTCTGTTATGTATTTGTGATTAAATATACAGTGCATTGAAAAAGTATTTGTGCCCTACTGATGAGCTCCATTTTTGGCACACTGAATGGTTTCAGACTCTCATGCAATATGTAATATAAGACATGTGAAAATGTATTATTAATGTATTATGTTGTTGTTGTTGTTGTTCTACCACTAGTAGTACTACTACTACTATAATACAACATTATTATTATGATTATGGTCACTGTAGTTTTTTTAAATCAACAATTATTTTACTTAACATTAACATTCGTAAGAATACATGGCACCTACATAAGGTCTAGAGTAGGATTTTAATATCAGTAGTATAATATGTATGTCAGGTGATTTCATTTGACCTTTGATTGTGTCATGGTGAGAAATGACATAACCCGACTTGGCAAGCTACGTCATATCTTCAGTATGTCACTCTGGCACACACTAAGCTACACCGTTCGTCATAAAGGGCTATGTCAAAATCACGACACGATCAAATGTCACCCGACGTTAGGTAAACAAATGCAACCTTTTTGACAGATGACACCTATAAATGTCTCTGTCAATTGTCAGGAGAAACTTATGTCGGAGTCACACATTCTTAAGAACAACAGTAAATTGTTACGAATATCTTTAATGTTTCACAATAAAACGTTTGTTCCACACAGTCCACACATATGCAAACAAAAACATTTTCTCTGTCTTGTTCTGTGTTTCTAACTTGAATCTCATGTTTGTAGGAATCTAATGCCTCGTACTTTGGAGGGACAAATCACTATGGAGAAGACTCCCAGCTACTTTGTCACGAGAGAAGCCCCTGCTCGTGTCTTCGCCATGAGTCGTCACACCAAACTCATCGTGGTGGTCCGAGACCCCGTCACCCGGGCCGTTTCGGACTACACCCAGACTTTGTCCAAAAGCCCAGGTTTGCCCTCCTTTCAGAACCTGGTTTTCAAGAACTCCACCACAGGTTTGATTGACACATCGTGGAGTGCCGTGCGGATCGGCATCTACGCCAAGCACCTGGAGAACTGGCTCCAGTACTTTCCTCTCTCGCGTTTACTCTTTGTAAGCGGAGAGAGACTCGTAACGGACCCAGCAGGGGAGATGGGAAGAGTGCAGGACTTTCTGGGCTTGAAGAGGGTGATCACCAACAAGCACTTCTACTTCAACCAGACAAAAGGCTTCCCCTGCTTGAAGAAGTCTGAAGGAAGCAGTAGACCGAGGTGTCTGGGCAAATCTAAAGGTAGAGCTCACCCTCAGATCCCATCTGAGGTTCTGCTCAGACTCAGGGACTTCTACAGGCCCTTCAATCTGAAGTTCTATCAGATGACAGGTCAGGACTTTGGCTGGGAATGAGAAGTTCTAGGGCTGTCACTATCAATTACATTCGTAACTGAATAATCTCCATGAAAGGTTCCCAAATGGTTCTCAGTTTGACCACATGGTTTTGTGCTTTAGAACTTTAATGTTATGTTGAAGTTCTTCAAACAATGAAAACTGTTCTTCACATTTAAAAGAGGTTCTTTAGAGAACCAAAAGTGGTACTTCTATGAGAGAATGCTTTGATGAGTAATGAAATAAAAGTTTTGTTTTACAATACAAATGGACTTGGCAAACCAAAGTCCTGGCAAAAAAAAGTACAAAAAAATTAACAACAAAAAGATTAATAAGAAAAAAAAATTACCACCGGTCAGTTATATGTTGAATTTTTAAGTGAAAATAAATATGCATTCTCCACAGAGGACACACTCAAAACTATTTTTTCAATGCGTTAGGTGTAGCAAATAAACAGTAACTGTGTATTAAAATGTGCAGAAATGTGTCCTCCGCTGTGGACGTGTCCTTATTCTTACTTACAATATCAATAGAACGTCTGACCCGAGGCAATGAGAAGTCGGTTCTTAAATTTAAAGGATATTTATTCTGTATTAGTGAAAGGTACTTTTTGTGAAGGTACACTTTAAATGGTTCATTTTTAAGCAAGTTTCATAAATTAGTTGTGACAGCCCTAACCAAGTCACATAACAGTGCAGGATGTTCACTTTGTTGTTCTACTCTATTGTGTTCTAATTAAGTGTAAAACATTAGCGGACAGGGTGAGTGCATACACTATATGGCCAGAAGTATGTGGACCTGACCCTCACATCTATAATGAGCTTATTGGACATCCCATTCCAAAACCATGGTCATTAATATGAAGTTGCTCCCCCGCCCTTACTCCCTTGGGAAGGCTTTCCATAAGGACTTGGCATGTTTGTGGGAATTTGTGCCTATTCAGCCAAAAGAGTATTTGTGAGGCACTGATGTTGGACGAGGCCAGGGCCGCAATAACGGCTCCAATTCATCCCCGAGGTGTTCAGTGGGGTTGAGGTCAGGACTCTGTGCAGGCCACTGGAGTTCCTCCACACCAAACTGATCAAACCATGCATTAATGGCCCTCACTTTGTGCACAAAGGCTCAGTCATGCTGGAACAGTAAAAGGTTGTCCCAAATTTATTGCCACAAAGTTGGAAAGATATAGTCTAAAATGTCTTTGTATGCTGTAGCATTAATATTACCCTTCACTGGAACTAAACATTCAGACCATTATCCCACTTCCACCAAATTTAACTGTGTTCTGGTAGCCTGTGTTCTCCTGGTATCTGTCAAACATAGACTCATTCATAAGACTGTGCAGCTGATCAGGCATGGAAACCCATTTCATGAAGCTCCCAACTTGTGCACATGTTGCTTTCAGGCCCATTTAAAGTCACCAAGCTCTTCAGCACACCTCATTTTACTGCCAGTGTTCGACCATAGGAATTGCATGGCTATGTGCTTTATTTTACTCTGGTGTTTTTCAATCTAACCTCCATTCATTGCATCAATAGCTTACAATAAGCAATGTTTTTAATGTGTTTTTGTACTAAGTAAAATAATAATCACTCAAATTTACAACAGAAGAAGCAAATGACCATCAGCTTCTTAGATAAGAATTAGTTTAAGAAATGCTAGAGTTCTTTTGTAAGGGCAACAAAAATGTAACAAATATGTTTTTTTCTTTTCTTACTGTGGGTACCTTCTAAAGATAAAGAGGTTTCATTGTATCCAGATAGATTTCTATTGAAACTGTGATATTATGGGGTACTAAACAAAAAGTTGATCTAAACATAATGCTGCCAATCTATAATGACAAATTATACTTGAAAGCAAGAGTTTCAAAGTCATAAAATACTTTTCAGGTACATTTAACAAATGCTTATTCATTTTTGTTTTATTGACTGATTTACTGTCAATTTCCATTTTAAAGCATGATGCCAACTATCACTATTTTCACGTTCAATGAATTTCTAGGCACAGATACAGACACTACTTGGTGAATAGCCCCTAAGACCCGTGTTTTTAAATTGCAATTCAGTTTGTGCTGCCTCTTCCATATCTGACATTCGCCAAGATTTGACCACGGTTATGTAAAGAACTTGAAGGTTGTGTGATTTTCATTAGGCGAAGGATGTTCTTTGGGTAATTCTCTCTCCGTTTATTCACAGGCAAGAAGAAGACAAAGCCATTTTATGTATTTGTTACTTTTTTATTGCACAAACAGGCAATTTTTGTAACCGTACAAACTCAATGAGATTCTGCTTGTTCTCCTTTTTCTAGGTTTTTGTTCATTCTGTTCTAGGTTTCTTTCTGTAGTGTGTATATGTGCACTCTGCTGTAATCTGGTTTTAAGCTTTGATTTGAAATTCTGTTAAAGATAAATAATATGTACTGTATACTCTAATCAGCCACCCACCAATATGGTCTACATCCCTTTTGTGCTGCCAAAACAGCTTAGACCCATTGAGGCATGGGCTACACAAGAACTCTGAGGGGGTCCTGGTATAAATGGCACCAAGATGTTTGCAGCAGATCCTGTACGTTGTGACGTGGGAGCTCCATGGATTAGACTAGTTTGTACAGCAGCATGACTCCAGATAATTACGCAGAGCATCAAACTGCTTCTCCCAGCTTACCTTCTTCCACTAAAGCCTCCTGGTGCTGTTATTACACACATGCTGCCTGTCGTAAAATAAAACATGATTCATTAGACCAGGCCACCTTCTTCCTTTGCTCCACAGTCCAGTTCTGATGCTTATGTACCCATTGTAGGTGCTTTCAGGGGTGAGCATGGAATGGTTTGCTGCATAATGTTTTATTTTGTATATTTGTGCAGGAAGTTCTCATTGGGTTTTACTTTGGAGAGGGCAGTTATCCGTTCTGTGCTGATTTTCTGAGTGAAAATAAATACACATGCCCTACAGAGAACACACTTCTATATACGGTAAATCCCTGACATTCGCGGGGGTTACGTTCCAAGAGCAGGGAATAGGGAAAACCACAAATTTGTGATGGAAAAAACAAAGCCTAAAAATGCTTATTTTTATAGTGTAAACCCTAAATATCCCCCCAAATATGCTACAGAAAAAAAATAAATTCCATTTTAAACTCAGTTTAATACATTACCCTTAAAGAAAATGTAAAGGTAAACGGTATTTGTACTGTAACAGTGTACACTGAACTGCTGTGAATACTGATGTTAGCCCTGTATAGACTTTATTGTGTCTCTGGACAGTACCAAAAATGTATACAGTTATATTTTATATGGAAATGTAGCTGAATTTATGTTCATATTTGTTACAAATTTAGTCAGTTCTATTTTTCTTAATAATTTAGCACTAAAATGCATGAAAATTATATACTGTAAATTATTAAACCTAACATACTGGGGGGGACAAGACTAACTCAGCAAATAAATAAAAATTGTGCACTAAATGTGTCATATTTAAGTGGGTTCTCTGTTGAATGTGTGCATAGATTTTTCCTTAAAGTATCTGATTAGACCAGAGTTGTTCAGACTTTTGTAGCAAATTTTTTTTGTCTATGAAATAACAAGATTGCAATTAGCTTTAACATTGCATTTACCCATCACACATCATTGGTTGCAGCTGATTGTTGATTGTCAGACAAGAAAGGGATTTTCTCCTCTTATTCATATTTCATACGTTTAGGCATAAAAGAATATTTGGAGGTTAAACGCTGTACGGGACTCAGACTATGCCTTATTTTCCTACAACAATTGCAGACTGCCAGAACCTAAACTGTCCGTGTTTTCTTGTATATTTATTTATGTGTAAAAATGAATACTGTGGGTGCTTACCACATGAAACTGTGCCTGTGATCAAGTGGATTTATTTCTGTTGTTTTTTTTTTCTTCTTCAGATCCACTGCTGATAATAATGTTCTAAAATCTAATTTATACTGTGTATGATGCAAGCTGCTGATAAGTTGTTTTGTTGAAATAAACATCTTGAATAAGAGCTTGGTTTATTTCTATGTGCTGGTTTTGATTTGGGTAATAAATAATATAAGCAATACATAATTAGCATAAGTAAAAGTAATAAATATCAAGTTACTAGTCTAATCAAGGTTTTGCTACCTCAGTGATGATATATATGAAAGAAGTTCATTTGTATTAAATAAATATTTAAAGGATAATCTAATAGAATATAGTATAATATAATATACAGCGTAATATAGTTTGTGTTTTATGTATGATATCAGATTAGCTTAACTGATCTGGTAATATATTGTCGCTTCAAAGTACCTTTTACAAAGAGAAAGAAAAAATATCCTATATGTAAGAACAAGTGCTTTTAGATTTCTGTTCATCATGACATTTTGACACAGAAGAAATTGAAGATTAATTTGCAAATTGCAAACGATGTAAAAAAAAAAAAAATCAATCAATCAATAAATAAATACAAACAACACAAAGCTTTGTTCCAGTAGCGACAACATTCTAAGCTCATCATTTGCTACAAATACAGTGGTGTTGCCTGGCAGGGCTATTTTGGAGAAAGGAAGGTGGACAGCCCTGCACTTTAGGCTAAATTTGAAAATAACGTGGCGAGAGGAAGCTCTTCGATGTGTGAGCAATCAATTTACGGGGGTCATTGGAGACCTCTGGCATGGCCATCTTTGACCTTTGGCCCTCTGAACAACCCCCATGCCAGGCCATATTAAAGTGTTGACCACCGAAGCAGTCCTCTTTCCCCTGGACGCATGAATTTTACACATCCGCTGAGGCCTCATTGAACATCAGTGATCAATAACTGCCTGTTTTAGTTTACAGTCTCAGCACCAGGTCCCTATATCCAGCCTGTCCCAGTGGCACCATGATTTAACCCAGGTCAAGTAGAGGCCACTCCGGCACATGTGTAAAACATTCTTTAATTGTGTATTTCGGTATACAGTACTTCAGTACTGGATATTTTTCCAGGACTCAACACAGAATTCGGTGTTGATTCTTTGGAAATGCAATAAAATATTTATTTGTTTTCGTTTGGAAAATAAACACTGTGTAACACAATAGTTTGATCAAAGAGAGGAGCTGTAGGCAGGTACACTGTGGCAGCTGCCGGTTGGCTTAAATGAGTTTTGTTTGTTTGTTTGTTCAGTGATGAAAGATTGATGTGAAGCGTGTTAAAGCTGGAGCATCCCTGATAAAGCCAATATTTATAAGATATGAAGAGAGAAATTTGCACTGCTATGGTGGATAGTGGACTGAACAAAGGTAAGAGCAGCAAATATATGTGTGTGAATATGTACAAGTACGCTGTGGAGGAGCCTTTAAATGTAGCTGTCAGAATATTTTTGCAGTGTTGTCGGTAACGAGTCACGTTTGGTTCCTCGGATAACTCTGCAGTCAAGTGCTTTCAGAACCACTGAAAGGTTCGTTTAAAGCATAAAAAATTAATTGGTTTGATAAACGGTTGCAGAAAAATGAACCAGAGATACTGCCTGTAAAAATAATTTTATTCAATGTTCACTTTACCATCCGAGCTTTTTACACAAAATCTAGCTAAACGGGACTAACTGTGCTCTCTTTCAGTTCTGACTAAAGTACTGACAATATTCACAACATGCTCATTACAGCATACTATAATACAATTGATCACAGTAACGATCGAATAGCATTGTACTGCCCACCCCTGCCTTAAACACTTAATCAGCTGTTTCTACTAGATTCTACTGATGATTTTACAAGCTACATAAATCTTTCACAAATCTCTACATAAATGTTATGCTTCTATGACATGAAGGTTCCTGGCTGAAAAAAAAGCCTTGTTTAAGTTATTGTCTGAGGAAAGCAAAAGTGGTTCTTCTATGGAATCCCTCTAACGCACACTCTCTCCTGGCAAGGCCGTCGCCATGGAGTCAGAATTGGGGGAGGGGCCAAATCTGTTACAAACATGTCAAAAACACTCTGAACTACCCTGAAAAAAATTACATATTTTTGCTGCTCATATCTACAATAGAAAATCAAGACAGTTGGTTAGGGTTTCATTATCATGTAAATGAACAAAAGTATTGGGATACATTTGAGAATGAATGGGCACAGAAAGATCCCCACAGAAACTCCAAAGACTTGTGGAAAGCCTTCCAAGAAGAGTGGAAGCTGTTATAGCTATAAAAAAAAAGGGGGACCAACTCCATATATTGAAGCCTATGTGTTTAAATGCAAAGCCATAAAAGTCCCTGTTTGGTATAATGGTCAGGTGTCCCAATACTTTTTTTGCCACATAGTGTATGCGCATGATCACAAACCATATTGCCATATTCATCAGTTAGACTTTAGAATAACATTACGAGACCACAACCATTCCTAAAATTATCACTTTCATGCGATTTACAAAAGCTACAACAGTGATACAGTCTAAATAACACTATTGCATGATAGTTTTTCACTTTTTAATACAATTGCAAATAATGAAAGGGAGACAGTACAGTGTTTTGTATTGACTGGACCCACAGCCAGGCATTTGTTTCTGCTGGGGTTTGGCAGCATCACATGGACAAACCAAACACTGTTAGCGGCTACATCATGATACTAGAACTGGCAGCAATAATGACAGGAGTCTGTTCAGTTTAGTTTAGTGATTATGTTTATTTTTATCATTTATTAGCTTACTTTTTTGTCCAGCAGTGGGTGGTTGTCTGTTAATTTGTCTGTTTGTGTATTTGTTCATACTGGTAGATACTAGGGCCTTGCTTTCTGGGACCTTTATTCTGAAGAGTGTAAAGGTCATGGTTTGCATTGCTTTAGATTTAATATGATATTGAAAATGTATCAAAGAAAAAAAAAAACATCAGCAGCACCATCAGGCCTGCTTTAGTCTACATCCTCAGCAGCGTTTCTCACACACCCTCTCTGTCTCCGATGATACGGATTATGGGAATGTCTTTGAGGGATTTCCTCTGTAAAGTTCTCTTTGTGCTTCCCCCTTTTTTTTGCCAGGCCCTGAAAGCTGAGATCCTATCCCATATAGCAGCTGACTGGAGGCATTCAGAACCAGCAGTATTGATATGCAAAAGAATTCAGAGCTTGGACAGCTTCTGTGCATGAAAGGTAACCAAACCTCGTATCTCTGAAACGGTCAACCAAAGTGTGCCTCGTTTCCCATCACTTTGAGACGAGTCCTTTTTGGTGCTTATATGACTGGACCTCAGGCTCCAAATGCTTCCCATCTCAGATTGTTGGACTACTCATTGTAGGCCTTCTGTAAGTCATAATGACTGTTTATAAATATATTTCATAGATCCTGGCTATAGAAGGCTTATATTGATGTATATAAGGAAATATAAGCCATGATACCGTGTCTATGTATGCAAAAACATGTAAAATGAGGCAAAAATACAAAGATTAATGAAGTAAGGTACAAAATGTGCACTTTATCAAACTGGAAGCATGAAATATCACTTCGACTCACAAATCTGGGAGTTCAAAATCCAAAGGATTGTTCCAGAGTGAGAAGAAACTACACAGCATCCAAGAAGCATCATAAGTAATGACAATATGTTCCATTTCTACAAGGACGTATTTAACCCTTAGAATACGAGTAGCACAAACCTGTGCCGGCAGCGTAACAAATGGTAAATCACCATTATATGGCAAAACAGCTCCTTATATGTAAGTTCCATCAGTTCGTGCTGATGCTCAAGGTGTCAGACATCATACCGAGCTTTGTTTGGTGTTCTTCTGTCACGTAGAACCAAAATAGAGGCAAAAATGCAAGTATAAAAGAAAGTAAGGTACAACATGTGCACTTTATCAAACTGGAAGCATTCGACTCAGAGGTGAAAGTTTTGACGCCACACTTTGAACAGGATTTCTCTACTTGTTTCAAGTGAGAGAAAAAAACGAAACAGTATCTAAGAAGGCATTTCACGGCAGACCGCCAGGCTTTTGCTGGCTAGGATTAGAAGAGGATTATACAAGGGTTGACAAAATCCTTTCGATTATATCACTTCTACTTTTTGGCACAAAACGACTGGTGACCCACAAAGCAAGGGTCAAGCATCGATACAAAACTGCTGAAGAGGCTGTTGAGTTGCAGTGTTCAGTTATGCATGGTGCAGCCAGGGCTTCTAATTTGCCAAGTGTTGGTCTCGTTCTCACAGCTTAGGAGGACAATAGATCAGATTTAACGCAGCTACAATGGCATTTACTGAAAAAAAAAAACACGTTTACTGAAGCACACGTCATCCGATGAAAAATCAGAGTGAAATAATTAAGCTGGTATTTATTGATGACTGATGGGCGTGAGATTATTCAGTGAACACACACACACACACACACACACACACACAGACATACACACACATAGACACACACATACAGACACACACACACACACACACACACACACACACACACACAGACATACAAACATATACATACACCCCATATTTTGTATCTGCTGAGTCAAGGCGTGGTCATTTATATGGAAGGATGGATGGATGTGTCTCCAAACAGTTCTTAAAATAGAATTTAATGCAAAACTATTTCAATATAACTTTTAAAACTTCCCCACAAGCGTAATGTTGGCCTCTTTCTACTCTTCTGTTGATTATGACAATTTCAAACACTTCAAGAAGCAGCTGCTGATTTCATATTATATACAAAAATGAAAAAAAATGAAAATGTGAAGTGTTTGTCCCGACAGCATGACAGTATGTTCCATTTGTACAAGTACATATTTCAAGACCAGTTAGATCAGGGGTCGGCAACCTTTAACACTCAAAGAGCCATTTGGATCCGGTTTCCACAAAAAAGAAAGCACCGGGTGCCGCAAATCCTTTTTGACGGCTAAAATGAAGATAACACCGCATATAATGTTTTTTAATTTTGTGCTATGTATAAAAACTAGGATAGTGTGTTGCTTGTGAAACATTTTGAACATTTAGAACTCTGTAAAATAAAACACAAAAAATTAAACACGTTTTTTAATGTTACAAGACAATAATCTTCAAATTTTAAACAACAATAAAAAAACAAGGAACAAAAATAAAATACATTTAACACCTAGAACGGCTGACAGCGTCAACTGACGTAATTTCATCAGGCTCAAAATCAGAGTTGCGTCTGTTAGCCTATTGGAGCAGCAAGCATGCTCAGTAAGAGACAAATGTACACACGTATTTTTTATTGTTTTATTGTTGTTGTTGTGTCGCTCACATACTCAGCCGATGAACGCGATTCTGACTCTGATTCTGATTCGGCAGCTGGCACTGTATGGTGGGCTCTGTAATGCTGTAATGCTGTGTCTGCTGGCTGTGTGTGCCGGCAGGCTGCAGGATTAAACGCCTGATCATACTGCAGCAGCGTCAAATCAGGAAGCGTCTTGTGCAAAACCAGGAACTGCGTCAATTGATGCACGCAGCTGTTATAGGTATTGCAGTTCTAGTGTTCCAAAGTTTCTAGTTCTAGTTTTCCAAAGCCACAGGGAGCCGCAACATAAGGATGAAAGAGCTGCATGCGGCTCCAGAGCCACGGGTTACCGCGCCCTGAGCTCGACCAAAAACACTCAGCAAATATTGAAGAATATGAGCTTGTGCTCCTAAATGTTTGCACTGATACTTGTTGCACTTTTGTCTTTTTGTCTTTGTATGTTGTGTGTGTTTGTTTTTTGAACTGTTTATATGGGACTATAAGAAATGCAATTTTGTTCAGTCATGTACTGTGTATGTGGATGCATAACATTAAAAGCTTGAAGTTGAACTTATCGGGACATAAAACGCTATTTGGTGGTTTGTTTGTTTTCCTCATTGTCAGCACTCTTGGCTCTTCTCTGCTCTGTGGGCAAAAAGAAAATAATTTTAATTTGAAAGAATTAAGCAGCTTTTTCTAAAGAATGCACATTAAAAAGTCACAAAAAGGACATTGTATATTACTCCTCTTGTTTTAATATCTTTTTTGCTAATTCATACCATGTCCTGAAAACAGGCAAATCCACAAATCCACTGTATAATACACTATAATACACATGGCCTGTTTTTGTTTATAGATTTTCAATTACGATGATACTTTTTATATCAGGATTCCCATCACAGCAAGAAGATTAAAGGACAGCCCACACACAGACACAGACCCTCTTTCTCCTCCTTCTATCTCTCTACCACAGCAGCAACTGCAGTCTTCCTGCGTCCCCTGTTCTTCCGCTCTAGTGGCGTCTCTCTCTCTCTGTGGGGGTCTGATAGGATCGCAGTGACCTCTGAGGTCAGGGGTGAAAGTGCATTCCTCAGCCCTCTGCCTGATAGTCAGGATGACTCACATCCTGCCCTGCCTGCTATTCTCAGGGAGAACGAGGGCCACGGGCTCGCATGTGTGGGTCACCCTGGGTGACTCCTAAAGCTAAATCTGATGAGTTATTTACAGGGGGCCTCACATCCTCTGAAAACAAAGTTCAAATTGAGATTTTAGTGACAGATCTAATTCCCTATGTCACTTCTGGATACAGTCTCATACATGAGCAGCATGCTGGGTAATGAAATATACACTACCAGGCAAACGTTGGGACACACCTTCTCAGTCAACGATGTTTTTATGAGGAATCAACCTGGAATGGTGTTTAATTAACAGGCGTTTCTTCGTCAAGAGTTCATTAGTGGAGTTTCTCTCCTTCTTAATGTGTTTGGGATCATCAGCTGTGAGGGTCGGGTTTGTACACAGTTAGTGATCCTGCTCCACTACGGTTCTACTGCACGTTATGACAAGAACCACTTAACTAAAGTTAAAAAACAACAGTCCATCTTTACCTTATTACAGAACAGAGTCTGGTTTATTTAACTCTTTTCTGTTTACTGCATAATTCCATGTGTTCCTTCATCATTTTGTTTGTTTTCAATATGAGTCTACAATGTAGGAAATAATAAAAACAAAGAAAAAACACTTGAATGAGAAGGCGTGTCCAAACTGTCGACTGGTCGCGTATACAATATGGATAGTTCTTCTGAACAAATCTGGTTGGCCGAGGCATATTAAAGCAGCTGCAAAATTCTAAGAGCACACACATTTGGTCACACATCAACTGAATTCTTTATTTATATTTCGACTTTGTAAAGACATTGGGCTGCTCATGGAATTATCTTTGACCATCATGTTGCTAGGCAACTGTTGTTTATTCCAGTTGTTGTTGATAATAGATGATATGATTTATGTTTAGTGGTGTATCGTTTTGTAAGCCGTCAGTGCTTTCTAAAAGCAATAAGCCACTTAAGGTTGAGTGAGGCTCTGATTATAAATGTAACTGGCTGAGGCAAGTTGTGGAGAACTCTAGGCATCAACTAAATTCTATATTCATTTTTAAACTTAATTTCTTTATTTAAAGTTATTGCATTGTTTAATGTTAAAGTAAGTTCAAAAACAAAGTTTATGGACTAATCTTGGAGTGTTGCTTGGCAACCATAGCATATCGTTACTTATTATGTATGGTATCAATATTGCATTTTGTTGCGATTATGTAAAACCATCTAAGCATTTAACCATGCTCAGCAGAACAGCTTGATGAAGCAGACATTTGACCCAGTGCTTTATCAAGCGGCTTATCTCAAAAAGATGGGGAAAAAATTACATCTACAATCTCATTTCAGTCAGAGACATTTTCCAACATGTTCAGCAAGAGGACCGCTGCAGTTCAATGTATGTGTGAATAAATCCAGGTTATGTAGTTTATGTTTAAACTGATTTTCAGAGGATTCAGGTGAATGTTCATAAAGCACATGACTGTTCTCATTTAAATAGCAGTGGATTGTTATTGCTATAGGCTGGACAAAATACACCAGATCAACATGTCAATTACAATAAAACAATTCAGTAACATTTACGTACAGTTATAACTGAACCTGAAAATCATGTGATTTCCAGAGAGTGAATGCATTTTCCAGTTACCATCGCCAGTGTCTGGCTTTCCACTTTGCTATTGCTTTTGTTAGTGCGTAGTTTGTTAGTTTATCTACAGGTCTCCTGAAATTCACCATTGCATTAAGAGAACACTTGGTGGAACCTGCCACTGAAAGCTTTATTTGCACAAGAGAGCTTCAGACACAGCACAGTACATGAGCAGCCGGGCTTCAGCCTGCACCATTACATTTCATTCATTCATTCATTCATTTTCTGTAACTGCTTAATCTATACTAGGGTCGTGGGTACCCGAAGCCTATCCCTGTGTTGGAAGCAGGGACTCACCCTGTGCGGGATGCCAGCCCACCTCAGACTATTACAGTAAAATACAAAGATAATCTAAATTAGATAAAAGGTGCCAACAGGTTAAAAGTATTTTGTACTTTATATGTAAAAGAGATGTTTGCAACGATAGTTTTTTTGAGTGGAGCACCAGTGAACTTTGTAGAGTCAATCCAACAATATAGTTTTTGGTCAGTAAAAAGGTTCGTTATGGCATTATATCTATGGTCCAGGCCAAGAGGGTAGGCACTTCAGACAGTGATCCAGTTGATGGAATTGTCCACTGCTGAAAAAGACTATTTTTGAAAATAATAACCCTGATGTACCACTTGCTCTTAAGTGCTTTATTAAGCACCGGTTAATATGAAAAGACAAAGTTGTTCTAAAATGGGTCACATGGGCCAACTTCAGTCAGAGCTGTCAGTCAGACAGAGCAAGCAGCTGCTGACTTTTGACCCCAGTACTTAACGGAGTGAGGGTTAGTGAGAGTTGGCTGTCAGTCAGCACAGTAACACACGTTTCCGTTAAATCATCTCGTTCAGTACTGCTGTCACACCAGCAAATGGATTTGTAAGATACAGTTCCATTTCAGCATGGAGCTTAGGACCTTACTGCTGCGCTCAGGGGCAGATTCGGTGTTTCTGGTGGTCCCATGCAAAGTACATGAATATATAAAAATTTAGTTATATAGCCCACTATCATTCACAAATGGCCTTTCAATGTGCTTTACAGGAATAGTACACAAAATAAAATGTAATAAAAGAATGAAAGAAATAAAAGAATACAATGAAAACCAAAAACACAAAATTGAAATGGCAATTGAAGTGCAGATGTCTAAAAGAAGTGCTTGTTTTTACACTGTTTTAAATGTAAAATACAGTGTTTGCCCAATGGCGAGCTTGGTATTCCCTCAGTTAAAATCTTAACTGTGTCCTTCATGTTGGCCAGTAAACATTTCTAGCCAAATTGTGTGCTGATATCAAACAATAGTGATGTTAGTTTCAAATTCTATGACTACCAGCACCCCCCACCCCCTCCAGAATAATGAGTAAGAATATTCATCACACTTCAGGTGTTTTTCACTGTTAGTCTGATTAACCAAACCAGTAATAGCAATCTAAAGTCAATCTAAAGATCTAAAGCAATCTAAAGATCATGGTGTGTCCAACAATAAAGGCTGGATGGTGCTTCTTTTGTACAGTGATTGCACACAGAAATCTCCAAATCCACATGCTGATACATTTCATTACTAGGGCATGCCTGGATATTAACTTCAACACTGAAACGAGTGCACTATAACTATAAAGATTGGAATGAGTTGAAGGGAAGAAAGCTAAAGTCTTACTGCATCACTGACAATCCATTAAGCAAGACGAGGCTAAGAACTAGTAGAAATACAAGAAGCAGTAACAAAAAGTTCTGAAATAAAACAGCTTTTAAAAGAGCATTGATTTCATTGGAGACGTTCGATGCCCAGCAGCCGTTCAGTTGTGTTTAGTGGTCCAATAAAGTGAGTGCTTGTGACAAAGAGCCCAATGAGTTTTCAACACCTCGGACTGCGCCATAATAACAGCCAATAAAGCTCCAGCTATGGCATGACAGAGGGGTCCAAAACCAAAGCTCAAGTGAACAGGGTTTGGATCACTGACAGACATTGTAAGGCACTTTAAGAACCTGAGCTGGATCGTTTTTTTTTTCTTTCCTCAATGGTTTTCTGCATGAGGACCATATGTTGGAATCAGCAGCCAGATGTCGAACAGCTCTAGATAGCCAATTTTTTTTTCCTTTCATATATAATATAAGGTTTCCCTCGGCAGCGGCCTGTAATTAAACAATGCGTTGGCAGCGTTTAAAAAAGCGCCCTGCTTCGGAAACATTTGCACCAGTGTTTCCTTTGTAATTAAGCAAGAAAGCTGATCAAACATCAGAGCCAACATCCACCCTCTTAAGAAGGCTGTGCTTACCAACCAAAAAGAATTTATATTTGTGGTTAATGTTAGCGTCCGTTCATGGCTTGTGTTGTGTTCTGTTCTAGAGGCCCAGAATAAGGCCTGAATTGAGAGGCTGAGAGCGCGTGTGCCGATCATGTGCCGAGCAGTTGGGATCTCTGGCTCTGGTCACGCTGTTTTGTACGGACAGCTGGAACGAGAAGCTTTAGAGTGAAAAAGAGCAAATCTCAAAATAGCTACAAAGAGAAGCAAAACAAACATATTAGCCACAGATAGAAAAGAGCAACTGAACGGGCACAGTCTGAAAATAAACGCATGCGATTAAGAGCAGCATAAATGAAATCTAAACATCTAAATGTGCCATCATTTTTGCACATTATGTTTCTTACCAAAACGTTACAGTAATTGTCTATTAAAATGTAGGGAAGCGTGTTCTCTATCTAGGCTCCGCCCACAAATGCAGTCATGTTTTGCAACTAGGTACATAGCCATATCAAAATATCTAATTAAACATAGTGAAATAATTTACCACACAGCTCACCCCAATGATTCAAACTGGACCACAACAGTCTTTGTATTTGTTTAACGTGGCTGTATAATGTGTTTCCAGTGAGGGACTGCAAAGACAATCTAACAATAGAGAGGCATTTTCCCCTATTTCTTCATGTTTCATACAAATATCCATTAAGAAATGCTTGTTTCAGCTTCACTTGGGCAGGGCAGGTTTGTGTAGGGGTTTGAAGGGGAGACACTACAACAGGTGCCACTATGGCCATGATGATTAGACCCTGTTTTCTTTCATGTGGTCGCAGAAGCCCTTCTTGCAGCAACAGAAAAGAACAGAGATGGAACTGAGGAAGAGGAACAGTCTAAATCCATGCAGAATGTGTGAAAGGGGGTATTGCACACGGACTCTAATGCAGACATGCTGTCCAGTGATCCCCCTTGTTTGTGCTAAGTGACCCCAGACCAAGGGTGGACATGCTTCTATATCCACCTGTGACCTTTGACATTATATCAAAAGCTCCGTCTCGTCCAGGAGTCCTGACACAGATGATAGCGAGAGCAAAGAAGGCTGTTCAGACCTGTTAAGAAAAGAGACGCCGGGCAGTGGCTGTTGCAGACCTTTCCATGGCCATGGTTGAGCAGTTCAGTTCCCCTGTGTCTGTGTGTGTGTGTGTGTGTGTGTGTGTGTGTGTCCTTATAATCCAAGAATACACAGCTGTCGCCCACTTTTGTCCTTTGTCCACACATTAGTCCCTCTTAACTCGCAGTTAAAAATCAGAATCAAATTTAGAAAACTTCACTGATCGCGGTGGAAATCGCTTATGTTATGATTGCACACCCACAGACACAGAGATAAGAACAATATAAATTATAAAGTCTAAATAAATCTATAGTATAAACCTCAATATGAAACCTCTATACTATATACACAAGCTGGCTATAAATACGATGGGTAAGTAACTTACAGTTAAGTGAAATCTAGCGACATAGATGGTACTTGGGGGGTGTGCTATTGCGCTTAAGCAGAGATCAGTAGTATAGTAATATTAACCTAAGTACTTTGCACGGTACAATTGTTTCACATAATAAGAAACCGCACATAATTATAGTCTTTAGCACCTGAGAAGAACATTGCACATAGTAGATTATTGCACATCATGCACATAGCCGTACACATGAACAAATAAACTATAATGAATAATACATTTACATTTACTGTCAGTTGTCAGAGACTACTCATTCTGAGACTACAATTCAGATGTCACACAGGTTTTCAACTGAAATGATGATATGAGGGACATTCAAAACATTTCAGCACTTTTTCATTCTATTTATTAAGGATTTCAAAAATAAATGACGTCCCTTTTCTACAGACACCGTCCTTTACAATGCAATTTACTCAGCGTCACATGACACGCTCGGGCACGAGCCTTCACCGTTTCCAACAAAGTATAACAGTATAAGTACGATGAATTTTAAGGTTCCCATTCTGTTTTTTGGTCCGAATGTATTCAATGTGTCTCCAAAATGCTGAGCTCCTCACACTACTGCGGTCCTTAATAAACTCTAAAAACATCCACTGAAAACTGCAGCTGAACGTCTGAAAGAGTGCCGGTGGCTCAGAGGGGAAGCAGAATTGGCGCCAGTACACAGCTGACATTAATTATATTTATTATTTATTATTTTATATTAATCCATTTCCAATTCGAACAATTCTCCTGGTTTTTATCCAGTTTGCCACGGTGCCAACATGTGAATGCATGTGGTTGTTGGTTAAGCTGGGATTTTCACTGGTTGGTGCCAAAATGGCATATTTTAAGGGAGTGGTTTTTTTTATAATCGTGTTGCGGTTCATTTTGGATGGGCCTTTGACAAGAATGAGTGGGCTCAGGCCCACCGGGCCCAATCACAGAGTTACACTGGTCCATTCTAACAAACAGAACGAGATCTTTTTACCTACTTCAATAATAATAATAATAATAATAATAATAATAATAATAATAATAATAATAATAATAATAATAATAATAATAATAATAAACAAAATGTTTTACTGGTATTTTTGTGCTGCATGAACGTGATCCATGAAGAAATGTCACTATGTATGTGTTCACAGTTGTTGATGACAACAATGTAACCTTGAACCTTGAACATACAGCCGGAGTAAAAGAAATGCAGTTAACCATTTCAACTGCTTTAGGAACATCATGTTACATTTGGAACATTATAAAATGTGTTCTGCTCAGAGCAGACTGTTGTTCCATCTCAGAGGCCGGGTAAGAGTTGATCTGATCCTGGGAATTTGCCATGTTTTCTTGGAGCAGAAGATGAAGTTGGGAAGTGGTTAGTTAGATGGCAAGTTAAGGGGCCAAGAGCCCTGAATAGTAATGCGCCCAGGGATAAGTTCAAAGCATGGATCCAACCAAACACATGCTGAATGAGTATGAGTGGGTGTTTTCCCCGAATCAATGCTTTAAATATGTGACTACATAAAGTCAAAGCTAGAGTCTCGGTTTTCTAAAACCCGTGGCAGTAACCCGTGAAACCTCGGTCCACCCCACGACACTGGAACCATGCTTTTTACAGCAGCTTTGAAAGGAATTCATGAAAAGGTTCCACAAAAATTCGTTTTTGCCACAAACACTAACTAATCGAATTGACTAGTGGCTTCTATTCAGTGCGAAGTCGGTGGGTTTTCTGTACTTTTCTAAGCACAGGCATTTCTAAATGACTGTAGTCGTGGAGGATGATGCGGCTGGGGAGGTAAACAGAGATTAGGGGGCAAAATACTTTTTTAGAATATTTATTGTTTAATATTGTTTAATCTAACTTTATGAGACGACTTAGACCACTGCATTTTATAATAGAATTAATCACTATAGCGCTAACACACTTCAGCTCCAGGGAAGTATATACACCAATCAGCCATTGAAACCACCTGCCTAATATTGTGGAGTCGGTCCTTGTGTGGCTGAAACAGCTTTGACTTATCACAGCATGGACTGTTCAAGTATCTGGTAAGTCCAGCTCCAACTGCTGAACTTTTTGTCGTGGTCCCCAAGCGATTCCTGGATAGCTGGAAAGATGCCACTACCATTAAGTGTAAAGTGACTGTTCTGTCATACATGAACACACCTCAGCACACAGTACAAAATTCTATCTCTGTATTTAAAACTCACCAAGTGAAGCAGCGGGCAGCCTGGAACACAGCAGCCAGGGAGCAGTGTGTGGGGACGGTACTTTTCTCAAGAGAACCTCAGTGGTGCCACTAGCAGTCTTGGGAGTTGAACCCACAACTTTCTGATGACAGGACAAACGCTCTAACCACTAGACTACCAGCTGCCCTAGGGGAGACTGCTGCCATGAAGGGGTGTACCTGGCCTGCAGCAATGTTTAGGTAGGTGACATCCCAGCAGAACGTTGCCCAGAGCATCATACTGCTTCGTCGGCTTGTTGTTTTCCTATGAAGCATTTTGGCGCCATCCTTTTTTCCCCTAAATGAGGCACATGTATCTGGTCATCCACATGATAATGTGATTTTTCAGACCAGTCCACCTTAATCCATTCATCCATGACCCCATTCTGATGCTCAAGTGCGATGCACTGTGTGTTCAGACACCATTCTCTCACAGTCAGAATGAACTTTTTCAGCAATTTATGCTACAGTCTTCTGTGGGATCAGAACCGATTGGCTATCCTTCCAGTTCCATGTGCATCAGGAAGCCTTGCATGCCCATGACCTTGTTCCCAGCTCACCAATTGTCCTTCTTTGGACTTGCTTGGTAGGTAATATCCACTACACACCAGGAACACACCACTAAATCTCTAAAAGTCGTTTTAAAGATGCTAGATGACCCAGACCTAGTCATAACTATCAGACCCATGTCAAAGTTGAACAGACCCTCACACTTGCCCACTACATGCTCTATTCTATTACATTTGAATACTTCAGATCTTAATACTTGTAATGTTAACGTGAACATCGAACTATTTTCAATGGTTTCACACATAACTGTATATTCCACCCTTAACAAAATGAACAATGACTTCACTGAAGCGTAAATACAGCTACAACACACAGCAAGCAAGTTTACACAACCAAACGTCCCTGCTGTGTAGGGCTTTACTCTAATGCCAATATTCTAAGGTGCTTTCTGTAGAGGATGTTTACTTTCACTTAGAAGAGGATGTAGAGGATGTTATTTTCACTTTCACATCAACAAAGAATAAACTGACCGGCGGTGTTTTCCACATGACGGATGATGACAATGCATTAATGACTATTGCACAGAACAGAAACACTAATGAAGAACAATATTTGAGTGACAGGCTTATATACCATTCCTTTTTAGCAAATGTGGCTAAAGTAACATTCAATCAACATTGACCTGTTACACAAAAACACTGTAGTTGATTTTTGTCTTAAAAACCTTAAAATTATTCAAGCAATGTTTTTAAATGGCCTGTACTTCAGTTCAGTGGGCTTCTACAGGGTTGTTCACTTTTAAATCTTTTTAAAACGTGTTTTCATGTGTAGCCAGAGATTGCTTCTCCCACTATCAGAAGTCTTTCGCTTTTTTTGGCAAAATCATCTGGTTTCACTGTACTTTTACACGGCCTTTTAAAGCTTGTTAGTCATATAGTTCGCCCCACACAAGTTAGCAATTAACCTTCTGTTGATAGGTTATCTGGAGCAATTGCTCCCATTAGGACCACCCCTAGACGCCTGTTGCTGACAGTAAATGCTCCTGTGGGTGAGAACTGAGTATTTCTCCCTCAGGACAGACAGACGTTCAAGTGCGTGGGGCTTTTTCTCAGAGAATATGTACAGACACCTCTGGAACATTATCTCTAAGCCAGACCAGAGACAACCTTAAAGGGCGTACATTCACTCTACAGTATAGAAAGATTTAACAAAAGGATTTTACCTTTTCAGCTGCTCCACCCATTCATGTCTAAATTATAAGCAGTGTTTTGAATGAGGTTCAATTCAGAGGAGCCAATCACTCATTCGTTTCCTGTAACTGCTTAAACTGCACCCGGAGCCTATCTCCAGGGTCTATGGCCGCTAGGCAGGGACTCACCCTGGGTGGGGTCTCAGCCTACCGCAGGAGTCAATCATAACAGAGCTAATTTACATAGATCGGTCCTAAAAGCACACACTCTTACATTTCTGAGGATAATGAGGGGTTGAGAAAGGATTATGTTAAAACGTGTTTTTATATATATATATATATATATATATTTATGAGACAGCATATTCAGAAATGTACTAATATTATTCCACCTTCCAAAACATTTCTGCTGATCATTTGATCCCCGGTCCACAACCTATGCAGTTAAGACTCCAAAATACATTTTTCTTCCAGTTCTGCCATTCTTATCTTTCAATGTGTCAGGGGAGCTGATAAGGGGAATAAAGGTATTTCTCTATTGTATCGTCCACTGCGTTTAATCAGAGTTCGGGGCGTGTGCTGCAAGCTAGACTCCAGCTGCTGATAAAGCCTTCCTCGCCAGCATACCTGCTTTGAAGTCATAACTTTCAGCCGCTCGCTGCTGCTCTCTTTGCTGTGCTGTGATAAGCAGAAAGATCTAGACCGAGAGCTACGGTCAGGAATGTTTGCAAACAAGTTTGCTGTAGGTGACTGTAGGACTGCTAAAAAGGCAAACGGGATTCATTTAAATGATGTTTGGAAGCTGATTTTTAATGGATGATGGTCTCTTCAGGTCAGTTGAAGTAGGACCGTGCTATCCTTCCCTAAAGGTCACTAAAAGTAGTTTATAAGGGTGGCTCGGCTCCAGACGAGCTGCATGGCCACATAGTATGGGTTTCTGTGATGGTTCAAGCAACAAGTTTTGGTAATACTTGTTCATTTGTCAATCGTGAACACACCACAGCACACATTCTTTCTCTGTATTTAACCCATTCACCAAGTGAAGCAGTGGGCAGGCAGGACTACAGCACTCAGGGAGCAGAGTGTGGGACGGTACCTTGCTCAAGGGAACCTCAGAAGACAGGGACAGATCCGTGACCACCAGGCCACAGGTGGATAACACTTTGGATACTTAGTAGATACTTACATTTAAATACATTTCTATTAAATTTACCTTCACCCAAACATTGGCCCAACTCTAACCCTGACCATAACCCAGTCTAACCCCAGCCCCGGCCCAAAGTCTAATTGGCCTTAAAAGTCTTATAGTGTACCTTAAATAAGTTTGAATGGAAAACTACAGTCTATTTAAAAGTGCATGTTTGTTTTTAAGTAGAAAAAGTAGAAAAGTGAAGACAGGCAATATGTTTTACAAAATATACTGCAACTATACTATATTGAAGTCTAATTATACTCCCTAAATAAAGGCACTAAAGTTGGATTTACAGTCCCGGTGAGATCTTTAGTGTTTACATTAAAACTGCAGCTAAGAAGTTAGTATCATTAGTTTTACACTGGATCTACGAAGCTACAGCAGTTAACAATGCCACCAGGTTAGCACTGTGTAGATCACATCCCTAAATCATGTCGAACTGATAAACAATATCAGATGGATTTGTATGTTACACAGGGTATGTAGGGCTATGCATTGAAAACAAATGACCAACCCAGAAAAGTACGAAAATCATCAGGCTTCAGCACGGCTGCTACTATTTTTACCTGAGCTGATACCTATTCAGTGTCAGAAACCAGACAAGCAAGTCTATTTGAAGTGTTTGATCATTTTGATATGCGTTTTCCACGATGCCTGGTGACTTCCTTCACTTCTCATGAACTTTCAATGCAAAACTAAAGAACATCAGACACCACTTTTGCGAAATCGTGGAAATTGCTTGCATTGAATCTTTTGCCCAGTTATTGGTTTTTAAGAAAGGAAGACCGTCTCTAGAGGAGCCCAGATCACTCGGATGAAGAACTTTTGAACCTCACCATAGGTTGTGATGTTGTCTCTAAAGCTGTTTGAGAAAATTGAGTGGGCTGTTTATGTTTAGGTTTGAATCGTTCTCTCTTCTGGAATGTTATGCTTACACACACTCAGTGTGAAGCAACTAAGTAAATTATAGGAGTGGAGAAATCATCAAACTCTTCATGATAAAGCAAAAGTTTAAAAAAAAAAAAAAAAGTTATACTGTGCTACAGAACATAAAATATTCTAAAAGCAGGTTAAACACCTTTAAAGTGACTCAAAGTGATGTAGAGACGTGTAATTGGGCCCTCTTGCATTTATCACAACTTCTGATTCTGATTTCACAAATACATTTTCTAACAAAAGGTTAAAGTTTAAAATAAACGTTTAAAATGTAAAAATCTATTATCCTTAACACCACAATGAAGGTGTATTTAAGCTAATGACAGGAACAGCACATATAGGAGCTTATGACAGAAATAAATGGTAACATGAGGAGATTCAGGGACCTCTGAAGTGAAGGGTACCCAAGACAGTCTGCTAAACACATGGAAGGACACTATGAACACAGCAGTGTTTAAAGAATACACTGTTTATCAGCATTATGAAAGCACACATGCACCAAATTGTGGGCACATTTGCTTTAAACTCTTCGCTGCAATGAAGCAGTGTTGTGTCATTGTGCTGTTTTTTGAGCATTACGTAAACAATTCTTTCTCAGATAAGAGAGAGTGCTGAGACCATGTCTGTAGGGAGGTGTTTAAGACAAACAGAGCCTCACCCTAGCTTCCATTTATGGTTCTTATGGAAAAACAAAAATGCCAAACACATCATTATCGTAGGTGTCTCCTGGGAGGTTTGGTGATGGAACACACATACCTGCTAAATGTCCTGATCTGGGTCTAGACCGTAATACCCGCTCACCTCTGTGCAGGCCTGAGCTGGTTTGAGCAATCTGAAGTAAATAAAAAAACAACGATGATCTGAAAGTGAGTTGACGACACTCGCATTGGGGCTCGGAGGGTGTTTCCACACACTGTCAAACCGCAAGTCAGCAGAAAATCTCAAATTAATGCACTCATTGGTGTCTGAATCAAAAGAAAAGTGCAAATGTATGTGAAGGTGAATTTTCTTGAAATTTGCACTACACACGAGTCACACAACAGTAAGCCCAGGCTGCAATTTCATTCAGGCACAATAGAAGACACTCAGTAAAGAGTTCATTTACATACTATATCAGCAAAAGTATTGGGACGACTGACCATTACAACAACAGGGACTTTAATGACATTGCATTTAAATACACAGAGTTTAATATATAGTTGTCCCCCTTTGCAGCTATAACAGCTTCCACTCTTCTTGGAAGGCTTTCTACAAGATTTTGGAGTTCCTGTGGGAATCTGTGCCCCTTCATTTTGATGCTGGACGAGAAGGTCTGGCTCACAATCTCTGTTCCAATTCATCCCGAAGGTGTTGGATGGGGTTGAGGTCAGGGCTCTGTGTGGACAGTCTTCTTCCACACCGAACTCATCCAGCCATGTCTTCATTGAGCTTTCTTTGGGCACTGGGACACAGTCAAGCTGGAGCTGAGAAGGTTCTTCCCCAAACTGTGTCCACAAAGTTGGAAGCATTGGTATGCTGAAGCGTTAAGACAGTCCTTCACTGGTATACTTCAGAAAGGACACATGATGCACAGGCCGAAACTCTACCAGGAACGATGGCGTTGTGGAACACAAAGACTGAAAAACACAACAACTGCGCCATCTGCTGATGGGGACTCCTAAACTCGTCCTTTCGGTCAGTGACTGATCGGCACATTTCACCATCCGAAGTAAAGCATTTAGTCCAGAGTCCGGACCAGAACGTGCAGTCGTTCACGATTTCCATTCACACGCAAGAAAAAATGCACATACTATGATATCTATGATAAATAAAAAAGAACTTCTTGAGTGAATCCCTGGTTCCCTAAAGAGCCGTTTTTGAAAACGAAACCTTTAAAAGCTAAAAAGAATTATGTAATGATATTTTAGCCGTTTGAGGGCTCATCCAAGATCTGTTTAAATGTACAAAGATTCTTTACCTACACTGTTCACAAATATTTTAAGAACCGTCCATCAAAAGGTTCTTTCAATGGTTCTTCTTTGGCGTCATGCAAAAAAGCATATTAATAAAACTTTAGTTTTAAAAGTAAATGTAAATTGCAACATTAGCACAAACTGTAGGGGAACTCTATTAAAAGGACTCCTGTATGGTGAAGCATTCTCCACTTAACATTAATCTGGGTGGGGAATTACTTCCTTCTATAAAGTTGATAGGTTTCCAATCGTCAAACTTATCTTGTGTTTTTGCGTTTACAGAGGAGAGCCTGCGCTTGTTTGTTAAATGTCTTGCGTGTATTTATGTATGTATGTATGTATGTATGTATGTTATATATAGCAGATAGCAGAGAACCAAAAAAAAAAGAATAATTTCTCCACTGCCTTGGATGATTTTCCCAAGTTTATTATTTCGGACACTAACCAGCCTGGACTAAGAGGACAGCAGCATACTTCAAAATCTACATCAACTACATATAAGCGCTAAACCCCATATCTAGTCTAGTATGTACTATGGTTACACTGTGGTGGAATTTGATTAGGAACAGTTGCAAGGGATTATTTACGAACATTATTTATTTACAAAACAAAGTACAATATAGCGTAACTGTTTTGAAAGTAAAGATTTTACTTTTGAATGCAGTGAGGAAACACTGCCATCTGCTGGTCAAAGTCAAACTTGCTATATCTTGAATAATGAGTAATGGACTAAAACTGTAGCAGAACGCTAGTTATTTCTTATCTGGCAAACCTGTACCTGCCTGCAGTGACTTTGCATATAAAAACGCATAAAATTTGAGGTCTGAACGTTTTTCCTCCTATTAATTTTTACACATTTGTTTGTGCTTGTGGTGTATTTGTATACATCGTTGTCCAAATATATTACATTTGAAGTGGATTTATTATAGATTTACAATAAATAAATCGATCAATACATTATAAAAAGTGCATGAAGACTTCCACTCATTATCTGTATGGTTATTTACATGAATGGTTCAATTTTAACACCCACACTAAACCCCCAAACTGGAGCTGGGCACCACTGCTCTGCGGAAACTACAAAAGAAGAAGAAAAAACAGTAGCATGCACACCTGACTTTAATGTGTATAATTTGCTCCCTGGGTGATTTTTTACACCTTCAAAGGTTGCTTACATGAATCTTGGGCTTAATATCAGCAGTGAGGGTCACTCCAGTCCTGACCTCATCAGTGCTATCCTGGAGATGGAAGTATTGCTCAGACAGTCCATTATGATCAGTCTGTTATGACTGAAGAGATCCTCGCTAAAGCTGTTGAGTTAGTTAACAACACAAATATCAAGTGCTACTCTCAGACTCGACTCCTTTAATGGGGATGCCTTGTTTACAGCATCCGCAGAAAATATGAAAGCTTCATTAAAAAGGAGAAAACGGATGCAATTATCTTCAAGCGTCTTTCAGAAGCTCTTTACAGGAGCATAGTTGTCTCAAAATCAGGGACACAAAACGTCTTCCAGCTCTGGATAGCCCCACCTCTACTGGGACTGGGTCTATGTTTATACTTGGTCACTTCAAGGGACTGATATCTGGACTGTATCCTGATAAGTCTTCTGAATAGACCTACACATTTACATGGGGTAGTCAAATGCCTCTCCAGTCAGTCTGAAATCCATTACTAAAAACTGAGTGATACTCAAATCAGCCTGTAAACAATGAATCAGCTGTTCCTCGTGTTTCTTTTCTGTTCAAAAGAAATAAACAACATGGTACAACACATCGTCTCGGACCACCTCCTGAAGTAGTTTGAGCATCTTGGCGCATTTACACCTACACTATGTGGACAAAAGTATTGGGACACACCTGGTTTTCAGGGTGTAGGCTAAACACCTTACTTCCAGTGAAGGTCAATGGTTAATGCTTCAACAGTCCAAGACATTTTGGACATTGCAGTGCTTCCAATTTGGAATGTTTCTGAGGGAATTTGTACCCATTCGTTCTGTAGAGCATTTATGAGGTCAGGCACTGATGCTGGACGAGAGGGTCTGACTCACAATCTCCGTTCCAGTTCATCCCAAAGGGGTTGGATGGGATTAAGGTCAGGACTCTGACCTCATATATGCTAGACTTTGTGCACACAGCCTCCTCAACACATTCAGTGTCAGTTATAGTAATAGTGTGTAAAAAGTAACAAAACAGTTCATATATGATATATCCTCTACAGAAATCGTTTTAAAAAGGCAGCACCGTTTTTGAGAATCCTTTTGAATTCTTTTACTTGAAACAGCTGAAATCTGACATCTAAGTCATACACTATGATGTGTAACAGATTTTACAGACAACCTCCTTTCACAGGTGGGCTATCAAATACTGGCATGGTCATCTCAGATTCACTTTCAACATCCTGCGGAGAGACTTTGTCTGGTTTCTGACATATTTGCGGAGTTATTGTTCAAATGCTTGCTGCTGTATTTGTTGAATCATACACAATGTGCTAAAAATGTGCTGAACCCTACATTAATGTACCCCAGAAAATATATCAAACCCCTTTATTTGAATTAAGTGGCGGTTTATTTGTGAAACGGACCCTTAAATTTGACCTTAAAATTAGATTTAAGGCACAAGTGTGAAACCCCTTAATCTTGAATTTAAGACGTTATTTCAGGAGGTTCTATTATTTAAAGTCATTTAAAGATAAAATTAAGGCGTTTAATTTCGTTGCGAGATGCAACCTGCAACAGTTTGGAGGTTGAGTAGAAAGACAATCGACATCACTTCATTCTCAAGAAGAAATGTCCCTCTAAAAGCCTGGAACTGAAAGAACTGAGTTACAGAAGACTTAATTTGAATATTTTTTTTCATATCTTGTCTTAGTTGAAAGCCCATTCAACCTGACGGCTGACAGTCATCAGTCTCCGCATGTGGAGATGAAGATAAGACCATACCGAGAGTAATTTTATCATTTCATAAGTTAATTATCTGTAACAGTGGTTCCCAGCCCAGGTCTTGGAGCCCCCACCCCCAATCCTGCATATTTTCCATGCTTCTGACATCTACTCCAGACTTTCCTGCCAGGGGTGTCCAAGATCAAGTTTGGGGAGCAAGGAATCAAGGAAACTGAGACCTCCTCAAGATCTTCAGATCTTGCAAGATCCCAGGCCCTTCCTTTTGAAATCGCTTCTTAAGCTCACGTCTTTAAAGAGGTGTTTAATGATACAGACTCAAACATTTTTGTATGTATCTGAATGCTTGTTTCGGATCTTTGTTCTGCTGGTAGATCACTATATGGCTATTGCAAAGTTCCCATGTGGGAGCAATGGAGGTTTATCTTAAGTATCTTAAGTTTCCCAGAATATTCCCAGAGCATCACACTCCTTCCCCTGGCTTTTATGTATCCCATTCTATTCCATCTCTTCCCAGGTAAGTAAAGGACACTTACCCGACTGTGCATGCGATGAAAAAGAAAATGCGACACCGTTCTATCAAAGCCACAATAAACTTTTTGCAACATTTTATGCAACTGTAGCGCTTCTGTGGGATCAGGCCAGACAGCCTTGTCTTCACTCCATATGCACCATAAGCTTTGGGTGCCCATCACCCTCTTGTTGGTCACTAGTTTTCCACTTTTGGTAGTTACTAACCCCTGCATAGGAGGAAGACCTGGTGTTTTGGAGACAAGTTGACTCGTGTCAAAGTCACTCAGATCAGTGGTCAAAAGGGTATTTTTAAATATACTGTATATATGAGATTTTAAATGCTTTCCACTACCTGCCAGAGGGTTTAATCATAATCCTGTACACATTAAGCCCAAGCACCTGTGTTTCCCCAATATAATAGAGGACTAGATATCTGAGGCGATTTCGCACATAAGAACTAATTGTGGAATTATTTTCTGGTTTCTGACTTTGTTTGACTCAGACATCCTTGAACTTGTAAAAACACGAGTTGCTTTTGTCTGATGGATAACGGACTCAACACAGTTTTAATGATGCAGTTAGGTGCACAATAAAAATAAAAAAAATCAAATGATATCTTCTACTGCAATAATCAGTTCAACAACTGTGTGTTAAATTATTATTAGAAGTTAAATGTCAAAAATAATTCAGAGGTTTATTTAGTATTTCACAAAGACTGTTTTCTAAAAAGAGACCAGAGCGGTGTTTACGAGTCCTGCTGCTGGAGGACCCCCCGCTCTGCACATTTTAGAGCTTTAATTGCTTCCAATGCACTAAAAGAACCAGCTCATAAGCAAGCTTTTGCTGCTGTGAAGCGAGGAAAACAATTAACTGCTCTGGAAAAATGGCGACCCCAGGACTGAGGCCGGGAGCCACTGAATGAGTGTTTTACTCATTTTATTCAGTGTAGGCCCTAAAAAGCTCAGACATATTTTACAAAACTAATTTCACAAAGGGTCATTTGGGGCAACAGACAGAGGGCTGTGCACACCATGACTTTGTTTATATTAATACTGTGCCTTAAGGCCCTCATGAAAAACACATTAATACCGTCCTATTAACACTGCCATTCTATAATTTAGACAATTACTGTCGATATTTAATCTGTGCAATAATAATAATAATGGAAAAAACACTTTGTATTCCAGACTGAATAAGAAACACAAGCAGTTTTTGAAATGAAGAGAATGATCCTTATTTGAAAAGGTGAGTCCTAAGACTCAAATCAGGGTGAAGAGAGAGATACAGACAGAGAGAGAGACAGTGAAAGAGACACAAAGAGAGGGAGAGAGACACAGAGAGAGAGACAGACACAGCGACAGAGAAAGAGATACAAAGAGAAAGATACACAAAGAGAGAGAGAGAGAGAGAGAGAGACAGAGGGAGAGAGAGACAGACAGACAGAGAGAGAGAGAGAGAGAGACAGAAGAGAGAGATAGACAGACAGAGAGAGAGAGACAGCCAGATAGAGACACAGCGACAGAGAGAGACACAGAGAGAGACAGAGGGAGAGAGACACAGACAGAGAGAAAGAGATGCAAAGAGAAAGATAGACAAAGAGAGAGAGGGAGAGAGAGACGGCCAGACAGAGAGACACAGCGACAGAGAGAGACACAAAGAGAGAGAGAGACAGAGGGAGAGAGACACAGAGAGTGTGACAGAGACACAGAGAGAGAGAGAGAGAGAGAGACAGAGAGAGAAAGAGAGAGAGAAGAGAGAGAGGAAGAGAGAGACAGAGTGAGAAAAGAGAGAGAGATAGAGAGAGAGAGGGGAGATATTGACCATTCAAACAAGCCACACACACTCATCTTCCTCTGAAATCTGAGGTCGGCCAGTGCAGAGTGAGAAAGAAACTAAGAATTTATTTATCAAGTGCAATGCTTAAAAAATAAAAACACTCAATGTACTGTATATGAACATTGCTGCAATTTTATCAGCATAAACTCTCCACACACTGAAGTCAATGTTGTTAAAAATCCTGAAAATATGAATCCCCAAAGTAACCTGGACTAGCACGAGAATACAGTATGACTGTCGTTTGGCATTTGACAAATTCACGGAAATAATGAAAAAAATAAAATAAAAATAAAATAAAATAGCCCAAACTCCTTCCGGCCCTCACTGCCTTTCACAACCCAGACCCTGCTTTCCCTCTATTCTGGAAAAAGGAGAGATGTTACGTACACAGTCAGTCAAAGAGACCACCACGCTGTTACAGTCAATCAAAGTTCAGTACAAATACATTGACATAAACTAGATTATTAATTGTTCAGGTTTTTATATTCCTTTGAAAGAGTAGGAGAGAATTTTAAGGAGTTAAAACAGGGTGGGAGTCGATCGCCACAGGAGGTCTGGAGTTGGCTGAGCAATCAGTTATGCTGTTAAATTTAACGAGGACAAAAACAGCAAGCCAACATCCACAGCCCCCATCAGCAGCAGGGGGCGCTCTGGCTCCCTCTGACAATTCCATTCACTTTTCTGTGCTCAAATTGTCTGTCTTCTCAGGGCCAGGCCTCAACGATAGAAATGCCACCAACACAGAGCTGGCTCTTAGTGGACCTAAGAAGCTCAAGGTTGACTTTTTTTCCCCCCTCAGCGTCATTTCGTCAGCAATTTCAGGAACAGTCTTTTTTTCGTTGTCAGAAGCGGAGATCCAGCAGCTTTACCAGCTGAGCAGGTTGCTGCGGCTGAGAGTCATGAAGTAGACCTGGCTGGATCCTCCAGGGCGAACAGAGGCAAAGAACACCTACAGAGAGAGACAGGAAGAGGGAAAGAAAAGAAAAGTTAGCGTTCTGATGCTGAGTGGCACTTCTGATGCTACTACCCCTGCTGAGAATGTTCCACCAGAATTTCTGATGAGGCCTGAGAAGGTCCTAGCCATTGAAGAGGGGGGGTAAAGGGGGCCAATAAATCAGGCAAAGAAACACTGACTAGTGCATAACTATAATCGACAAAGTGTAGATTCAAATTGCGTGGTTGAAATGAAGCAGCTTGTTGATGTATGTAACAAACTTCGTGTGGTTTTAGGCGCAAAAGCAAGCTGAACTGCAATCGACCATGAGGGCCTTAAAAAATAGAATAATAATTTTAAAAAGGCTAATCTAGTAATACATTTTCAGGGAGTTCTCGAGTTACAACATAGATACGTTCTTTCGACTGCGATATAACCTGAATTTGGTGTTAGCAGAAAATCCTAAAAACTCAACTAAGCCACAGATAAAGGTCATCTCCGTCACTCGTATGACGGATTTCTGCGGATTCTTCTGTCGCGCAACCAAACTAGTTCACCCAAATAGTCTGTAACGAGGTTAACGGTGTAAACTGAGTGGGAGAGAACTCGAAACGCATGTCGAGACTGTTTTTTCTTTATCACTGCTTATTTCTACTGGGGACAATTTTGTTCCAGCAGTTTGCCATTAACCATCATGTGGACTATTCTTGGTGCATGTTACTCCTTAAATGGACTGCAGTCTGTGACATTAAACTACAAAGTGCATCTATACAGTGAGTGAAACTGATAAAACAGGCAATGAGTCTAGATACAATGAAGCGGTTGGTTGCTGTATGTCAACTGTGTGCATTGTGTTAATGCCACAAAAGCAAACTAAACTGCATTCAATCACACACTTTTTTTTTGGGCCCAACAGGCAAATCTGGTTATACTGAGTCTTCAGTGTGAAACTTAACTAAATGATTCATGGTAAAAGTGAATCATACACGGTGAGTAAAGTTTGGGATAAAATCCGGTGTTGGGGATAAACCTGAATCAGTTTTGATGTTTTGTTGTAGGTGTTTAATACCAAACACTAATAAAATAAAGTCAAAGTTTCATCAAGTGCTGTAATATACTGATGTGCAAAGCGTATCAATTATTAAAACTGATTATACTGTAACGATGTTGCAAACTATGACAATGTTAGATAATATCTAACACATGCCTCGTACTGCCTGCAGATACGTCGTCAGCGATGTCGGAGCAAACACTTTGAACTCTAGGTCACACGCGATCCTGGGCAGACTGTGCACATGTCTCACCTTGTCGTTTCTTTCACAGAGAAATTTGAGTCTTTGGGCCCTTTTGTGCATGAAGACACCATCCAGATGACCTGTCTCCACAGAGCGGATCTCTATAGCCTTCTCTCCCCAGCCCATGATCTGATTAGACCTGATGTATGCTAGGAAGGAGGGGGGACATAACGCCAAAACCAATTAACACAAATGATTGCAGGAGGGAGGGAGAGAGCAGACAGGGTCAGTATTTACAACATCGGGACTCAAATTCAGGTACAATATTGGATATATAAACAAACATCCGAGCACATTTACTGACCTAAAGTCACAGATTTAAATGAAGCTCAGTCTTTAATTCATCCAGCTGCAGCTCTGGAAAAACCACTGCCAAATTACTCAGCTTCTCAGGTTTTATCTTTTATAGGTGCAAGTATTGAACTGAACAGCTTTGCCTTAGTTTTAAGCACTGCTGTCAATATTTCTCTTTTCCAAATGAAAATATTGTTGTTTAAAGCATTTGAAAGGAAATGACAAAACATCGAAATAAGAGAAATGATGCAGCGTTTACAGAACTTGAATAATTCATAGGAAAAAAAACTCTTCACTCAAACAAATCAGCAATAATGACCTTTGACGAACTGCTAGTAGTGTTTTACCATCCGACTGGTCTCACTGTGAGAGGAGAGTGACGATTACATTATACTTTGCCTCAGTAAATAAGATGTGATTCGGGTGATCAGTACTTCATAAAGCAGAATGAGGTGCTTGTGTAGGAATTTAACAGACACTGGCATGGAATGGTTGGAATGAGAGGCTGATTTCAAAACAAACTGCAGTGCTTCTTTTTTTCCAGAGCTGTATACTGTTCAAGTGTATGGTTTCTATGGTAGTGTTCGCAAGTCCACCATACCAACAGAGGTAGGCATCTCTCCCCACTGCAACACCACGTCTTTGGTGATCCGGCCGTACGTGTTCACATAGACCCCTTCGTCTTCATAGCAGACCAGCAGCTCGATGCCGTCCGTGTTGGGAAGAATGATGATGGCGTGTGACTGGATGCTGGTCTGGATCTAAGAGAGGAGAGAAGGAGGGAAACGGGGAGAAAAAGGTTAAATACAACGCAAAAGTTCGACACCATGCAATTTTAAAATCAAGGTAAATGGAGATAGGGCAGATGCCGAAGCGGACGCTTACGTGTGTGGGCAAGTAGATGTCGTAAACGGCCCCTGAATCCACATCTACAGCGTGGAACCCAGAGCAGGAGCCATAGATCACCTTTAATCTTTGACCCTCCTCTACTGTCAAGTCAACCAGCAAGGGCTTGTGCACCAGGTCTCCAAATGACTGCAAGAGAGGAAATATTTAGTAAGCAATATTAAAGTGAAGTGATCTTTCTGTTATACGTTAACACACCACAGCACACAGTGTGAAATCCTTCCTCTGTATTAAACCCATTCACCAAGTGAAGCAGGAACACAGCGCCCCGGGAGCAGAGTGTGCGGACGGGACCTTACTCAAGGGTACCTCAGTGGTGCCACTAGCAGTCTTGGGATTCGAACCCACGACCTTCTGATCGCAGGGCGATTGTCTTAACCACTAGGCCACCAGCTGCCCTTCCACATATTTTACCAGCCAATTTCTAATCAAGTGTAGCATACTGGGCAAAAACAGCTTGTGCCATAATTTTAGCACAGGCCACCATTTTTTGCTTTTCCTTTGGTTGTTACTTCCCCCCTAGTGGCCAAATCTTTCCATATTACTGCATGGATCATTTTCAGTTAGGTTCAAACACACTCCAAACCCCAACTCACCTTAAATGCCATGAATTTATGGTACGGCTTTGGTGCCCACGCATAGACCTCCACCGAGTTCTTCAGAGCGAGGACCAAAAACTTGATTCTTTCATATTTAACTGGTGAAAGACAGACGTACAGTTACGTGTTTCAAATAGCTCTCTGCTTTAAGATTTCTCTCACTGACCATATTTACCGCAAGTAGTGAACACGGACTACCAGCAAAAGCTATCTGTTACAATAAAAGAAAACGCAAAGCTCCACTGTCCCTCCTAAACGACCTCATCCGAAACCACGTACCGACTTTGTAGTGCACACAGCCCTCCAGCTCGCCCACTGTGGTCCAGCCCTGTTTCTTCTCCACCTCGGGGTCGTTGTGCAGGATCTTGTTCCTCAGCCAGGACAGATAATACACCCGCAGCTTGTTCTTCTTTCCTGGACGTTTTTGAGGTGATTTTGTTAGACACAAAGAGGATGGCTTTTAAATTTTAATTCAAAGCCTTTAAAATCCTGCGGGGTAAATCTCAGGTGCAGGACAAGACAAGACAAAGACATCTGAATACATGCATGTTTTGGGGATTAATCTGAAAAAGGCAATGTCTAGGACACTTTTAAGCTTATAAACCTGTATCATACCTGATATCGTGACCAGGACGTTAAGGCCTTCCAGCACATCCATTTGTTGGAATCGACGTCGACTGATGAGAGGGTAGACCTTGCCCTGTCCGCTGCGGTCAAGAAGCATAAGTCCACTCTCTGTCCCCACCAGCAGGTTCACCCCTACGGAGACAAAAGCGGGCAAAGTTATCTAATGCTAGGACTCCAATCCGATGCATTCATCATTCCACATTTCGAACCTTAGTTCACACTGCAGTATAACTACAGATAATAGTAACTACAGTTTCCAAGAAGCAGCTCAGTGCTAGTGTTAACCTTGACCACCCACATTGCTAATGTACACCATGCAGCAAGTTTCACTGGTATCATCATATAGGAATTTCCTCAAGCCTGTTTTTCCACATGATAATGACAGCTGTGGAGAGCTACCCACCCCAGAGTGCAGCGCACAGGATCTCCGAGTTGAACCTCTTCTTGTACTTGCGGATCTCGGGCGTGTCGCTCTGTGGGCGAGTATTCACCGGGTTCACATTAACCACCGAGCCCTTCCGCGAAGGGTCCGGCCTCAAGACTTCCTGCAGCCGTCCGTCGTTCACGAAGCCTGCCGGAGAGCCAGAACACGGCATCGTCACCTTCTCTTCTCTTCTCTGCACAGTTTTTACCCCAGTGCCATCAGACTGTTCAAGACAGTAACTGTGGTCCTCTCTGCTGCACAATACATCTGTTCTTCATACTATGTGTACCACTATAGCTATAGCACACACACTTTACATCTACACTGCAGTCACTTTACACGGCACTGTCACTTTACTGTACTTTATACTCAAGACTACTGTTGCTGCACTGTGTTGTCTTTCATGTCTCTACGTTCTATCTGTGAAGAGGGTGTTCAGGTAAGAATTTCATTGTACTCTGTACATATGACAGTAAACTTCAACTTCAACTCACTGCTCAAGGACTACAGGAAGAAAAACACTTTCAGGAATGTGATGCTATTTTGAACTAAAATGTTTGGGAGGTCAGCAATGTGAGATTCCAGGTTCTTTACCTTTCTGGGTTGTTTTATATTATTCAACATTTTCTGATCTGTCCCAAGTTTTCGAACACTGAAAAAAATGACCCGCTAGAACTGGACGCACTTTTGCAAAGTGAGATTGCATGGTTGCTATAAATCCAGTGTTTGGAGACATTCAGACGTTGGTTTTATAGTCAAAAAAAGTTTGTGTTTAAAAGTCTCGCAACGTGGATTCGAAGCAGCCCCTGATCAACAGATCAAAAATCTGAAAACATGCGCACAGCTTCGGACATTAACAGACATTTTAAAACGATTCCAAAAGTCCATACAAGCTCGGAGGAGAAAAAGCGGTTCCTTTTATTAGCAAGACTAACATAATTCCTTAACAAGACTAGTATTGCATCACCCTGATTATAAAGGCCGTTTCTAGTTACGTGAATTCTTATAGATGCTAACCGTTACTGGTAACCATTTTTGTTCCAGTCCTAGTAGTCACTATCTGGTGCCTCACACATCACTTGTATAGCAACTTATAGAAGAATACTCTCTTTGTGCCGGTACCCCATTAAATACCATTTTCTTTGAGTAATCCTCACTGCTTCAGCGCAAGCCAATGCCTAAAAGAGAGGCATTCTTACCCATGTTGTTGAGAGAACTGAGGCTGGAGGGGGAGATCTGCAAGAGGCGAGGGTCAATGAACGGAGTGAAGGAGGAAGAGGACTTGTGTTTCTGTAGAGTGCTACTGGCAGATGGTGTCTGGAACGGACAGGTCACAGTTAGATAGGCCTGTGGTGGAGGACACTCACCTGTGTCTATAGAAACCAATGGGGGACTTCCACATATTTGTATAGTTATACAGGGGGTCCTTGGGTTACGACAGCCTAGACATTACTAGACGACGCTCACTAGTTTGGTTGCATGTGGTGGAAGAATACACAGTATACTCAGAATACGCAGTAACCAGGCACATGAGTGAGGGGATTGGCACCCCCCGGGTACGTTTATCTACGCCATAATGGGCTGTTGCCCTTATTTGAGATTTTTTTCTGTTACTACAGAACAGTGAACAAGTACAGGATATTTATGTCCTTTTCCTTTTTCTATGGCTTAGTTAGATTAAGTGACTCAGGCTAGGGTTACATCACTGTAAAAAAAAAAACTGATCTGTGTCGTGACTCGAGGACCCCCTGTATATGTTTATTTGGACTGTCTGCACAACAGTGGTTCTCAAACCAGTTTTCAGGCAAGTAGACCATGTCTTTAACCCAGCTCTCAACACAACTGAGTCAGGTATTCGGCGTCAGAGGAATTTCACTTTATTTATGTACAATAAAATGGTAAACAAAGGAGTTTTTCAAAATACTCTCTTCTAGAGAAGCTTACCAAGTCAAAATAGTACCCAAAGACTATTTTTACCACTGTTTTAGCTTACAAAACCTCAGAATATCTAAGCTGTTACGTTTTTCTACAATGAACACCTTTAGATCAGACTGACTTTGTTCCCCTCAACTGTTTAATCAGGCTGAAGTGGGTGGAATTCCCCTGTAATAGCTTGGTTTAGGTATGCTTTGAGCAGGGACAAAACAAAAATGCGTCCCTGAAGACAGGTTTGAGAATCAGTGCAGTGTTAGAGCATCATCATAATACAACCATTTTCATTCCAACCAGATTAAGCCTGTTTCTAAAATATTCTAAAAATATTAAAGGGCAATCGCTACTGAGAATACCAGTTAGTGCAGGATTAGACATTAGGCTTTAGCTATGCCTGGAACAGTTTTAAGAGTTTTCAAATCAGATATGCAGCAAGCATGGTGGTGAGGGTGGCAAAACAAACAAACAAGCAAAAAAACCGAAAACTAAATTAAACTGTGAGGTGAAAACACAGATCGATGTTCAAATGGAGGACCAGAATGATAAAAGTGTGATGAATTAACTGAAGAGTGAAAAGACAGTGAAAAGTGAGAAAATCCTAACAGTTGAGATTAAAAAGTGAGTTATTAATCTTGCAGTAGAAAGAATGAACACGCTCATATCTCTAAGATAAGCCTTTAGTACATTTGCAGTACAAAAAAAAGGGAGTAAGACCGAGAACCGGACCCTCGGGGGACGGCTCAGAAAGCCAGAGAAGACCCTCCATCAACACTCGTGGTCAAACTCTACACTATAAATATTCCCCAGTTCAAGGTCAACGCGTAGCTGCATCTGAGAATTCCCAGACAGTCTTACGACCCTTCGCTGAACCGCGGCGTAGATGACTTTCCTAAATAGATTGCGACTACACTAATCATTTTAAACGACTGATTAGTGGCTGTTGAATTATTAAATAAATAGTCGAGATAAACATTTGGCTCAGGCACTGCAAAGCCAACGGCTCGTCTAGGAAATTATTTTAATTTGAGTTTTAACGGTTTGCTGTCCTTTCGGCAAAAGCACCTCACCTCAAAAATAGAGGCTCCTAAATCATTCCTGTAGGAATAAAAAACTGGTATAAACTGGTATACAGCCTTTAGCAGGGTTTGTTCAAACCTTAAAACGGTTCGTCGCTCGTTTCGTTTACACAAACAGACAAAGACGCCTTTTAGCAGCTCGGGTAAATGTAACTAATGTTACACACTTATGTTTTGGGGGAGAGCTTTTCAAGTCATGTGACACACCCCACAAGGGAATTGTGGGTGTATGGGGGGCATGAAAGAAAATTCCAACGAAAAAAGTTCATAAAGCAAATGTTTCTGAAGTCTTTGTAACTTCTTTTTCATTAAGTATGTCCTTTCACTCATCTGGAATTGAATAATATCTATAATCTACTTTTGTCATAGTTCATTATTTTCGCAAAGGTCAACATTAAGAAATTAAGCTTCAGGTCAACTTTTCTTCAACTGCCTGCTTCGTTTCTACAGAATCGCTTCTTGTGCACTTGGGCATTTTGAGTGTTGCTGTAAAAACTGTGAACTACATCAAAACACATTTGAGGCTTCAGAAGAGCAGAGGACCGAGCTCTAATGCGCATTGAAGTTAGTCGGCTGTCGTGAAGGAAAGTGCGGCGGCTTTCCGCGTTCAAACGAGGCGAGAGTGTTTTTCTGATGGAGGTTAAGTACACAAATGCAAATGCAAATCCTTAGGGGGTTGGCAAGGGGGCATGAGGGGGGAAAATGGAATACTTCTGCTGCTGAGTGTATTAGAGTGTTCTCACAGCAGGAGCCGTGTGCAATCTACCTTAGTGTCGGCCCTCACTGATAGTCTTTTGCCATAAGAAATGCGAGCGTACGATTTTTTAAACTCTGGTTTGTTCACGGAAGAGGAAGAACGCACTGAAGTGATGTGTGGGCCTGAATGAGCCTGTTATAATGGTTGTGGTACTAGCGCTGTTTAAAACGAGTCGCTTGTTCATCACACAGCATCAGAGCTGAAACGGGCCTCTATTGTTAATGGCAGTGAGTAGTAAGAATGAAGCCCAGCGTATAAAGCCAGCCAGCAGAGCCCAACACACCAAGGCACTGCGGTGGAGTGGAGAGACATACCTCGCTGGCAACCAGCTTGTCCAGGGGGGTTTGGGGGGACATGGAGGGGCTGGCGTGGCTGGATGCGGGGGAGGAGGTGACAGAGGGGGAGGGAGAGTGATGGCTCTGTTGGATGAGATCGGGCAGGAGGTGAATACGGCCTGCAAAGCCATTTCTCTCCTGATGAATGAGGGCATGAGTGGGACCCAGTACTGGGCCGGGACCAGGACCAGGACCAGGACCGGGCCCGGGACTAGGCCCAGGACCCAGTCGTTTTTTCTCTGCTACACTCTGGAATCAAAAACAGGCACTGTTGAGACTTCTCAGCAGGGAAAAAAAAAGAAGCGAGTGTGTTTTGAGCTTTCTAAGCACAAAACCAATTTTCCGTTAAGGAAATCAATACTAAGCAAATAAGCCGTTTCTTCCAGGATCGATAAAGTTCTCGGATTCTGGAATTACAAATCAGCTTGCAGGAATTTAGCATGGAATATTGTAGCACTGCAATTTTGCAGCGAGAATGATGTGTTCTTAGAACATAGAGGCCAAATGAAACAAATTCAACACAAAATGTGGTAACGGAAAATGCATACACAAGAAATGGATGAAAGAATAGATGATAAAACAGAAATCTGACAAGGAAAAACGAATCCCTCTCCTACCTGTCTGACAATTAAAGTGCCGTCTTTAGAAGGTGTGGTGTTTGGGTCGCTCTCTGCTTCGTCGTGAACAATCATGGTCTTTACGGACTCTGTCTCACCATTTCGGAGTTTGGAGGAGCTGGAGGAGAGGAGGATTTCATTATTTATTAAAATACAGATAATCTTCCATTCTGTGGAAAAGCAAAATCACTGGATGTCCCCATTTAAACACTGACCCCAATCACTTAAGTGTAAATAAAAATGGCCCTTAAATGCCAGGCAAGTAAGTCAATGACTGTATACTGGACTTGGCACACAGCTGAGAGAGATTCCAAAACATGTCGTGTGTTGAAATGCTCAGTTTGACCACATTATTGTGAGTACTTGGTGCTTTATGTGCTATATAGCCTTTGTTATGGTAAATATACAAATAGAACAACAATATATAGTCATGGAAAAAAAAATAAGAGACCACTGTTCCTTTTTTTTCTGTTCACTGTTTGTACAGTTTGCAGCAGTGTGTGTGTGTGTGTGTGTGTGTGTGTGTGTGTGTGTGTGTG